>CAUYRH010059454.1:0-25789 GCA_963574655.1 Perodicticus potto
TCTTCATATAGTGATTAAAAGGCCATGAAGGCTATGTTAAATAGTTCAATGAAAATATTTCAGATTGTATATAAAGTCAGCACATTTGCCCCATGATTGCACCAATGTACACAATTATGATTTAATAAAAATTAAAAAAAAGAAAGTTTAAATGACCAGAGGAGGACACAATTCAGTGGTGGGATTCAAGTTGGAATTCAAATCTTAGATTATCTGGCTCCAAAACTCAGGCTTTTTTGTTCACACTAGAGAACAAAGATTGGAAAACTATAGGTGAAATCCTGCTTGCCCACTGCCTATTCTTATAGATAAAGTTTTATTAGAACACAGCCATGCTCGTCTGTTTACATTCAGGGCGTCATGGCTACGTGTGTGCTACTGAAGCAGACTCGAGTAGTTGCCACTGAGAGCCTAAAGTATTTCCTCTCTGGACCTTTGCAGAGAGCTCTTGCTGACCCTGCCCTGTGCTCTGCTCTCTCAGGATGTGCTCCCTGTACAGTCAAGGGAGCCCAAGGCACAGAAGGGCGAAAAGATACATGGTCTTAAAATCAAAAGCTCTGGGTACAAATTCAGACTCTGTAGCCCTAGTGAAGTCCTTTCTTAGCCTTGGTTTATTCATCTACAAAATGGAGAGAAGAGCAGCCACAGCAGTTTTGTTTTGAAGCTCACATAAAATAACAATTATAATTAATGATTTTAGTTAACAAATCTAGAGTGCTTATAATGCGCCAAAGCCTTTGTACACCTTACCTCTTTTATTTATTTACTTTATTTTTAATTTATTTACTTATTTATTAATTTTATTATTATTATGTTTTGAGTCAGAGTCTCACTCTGTCACCCTGGCTAGAGTGCTGTGGCATCGTCATAGCTCACAGCAAACTCAAATTCCTGGGTTCAAGCGATCCTTCTGTCTCAGCCTCCCAGTAGCTGGGCTTATAGGTGCCCACCATAATGCCTGGCTAATTTTTCTATTTTTAATAGAAGTATGGTCTTGAATTCCTGAGCTCAAGGGATCCTCCCACCTCAGCCTCCCGGAGTCCTAGGATTACAAGTGGGAGCCTCTGTACCTGGCCTACAGTACTTCTTTTAATCCTTACAGGTGTCTGGCACTTGGTAGGCATTCACCAAGGAGTGATCAGATGAGGAAACAGGCTCAGAGAAGTGAATTTAGCCAGGGCTTGGCTGCTTGAGACAGGGGAGTTCAGGACAGGCATGAGACAGAAAGTGTTATGAAGGGCATTGTTTGCCTACTGGGGAGGAGGGCTTTCCTCTTCCTGGGAAAACCTGTGGTCTTTGGGGCTGTTTTCCAATGAAGGTAGCAAGTATTGCTCTCTGTCAGCTTCTCCTCCTTCATCTTAATCAGATTCTATTCTATCCTCTCCAATTTCCCCTGCATTATCTAGCGAATGGGATTGTCAGCAAACCCATCATCTTGTTGTTAGTAAAAGAAACTTTACCTGCCTCAGAAAAGTCAACACTTGTGAGTCATAATTATGGGAATCACTTGTAGTTCATGTGAATGAATTTGAGCCATGAGTGAGGCAGGCAGCATGCTCAAACCCTTTTCCTGTTGTGGCCCTGGGTATGTGGGTCGGGTAGGAAGATGTGGAACTGTTCCTCTGTCTGCATGGGACAGACAAAGCCACCTCTACCCACCAGCTGCCCCTTACCCCTTGTGGGAAATTGTGGATGGAATGAATAGAATTTCTGAAAACTTCTCAGGAATTTTATATCTTCAATGAGCGAATAATTTTAGTCCTAGGAAAAGGAAAATGAATTGAGTTGATTTGAGGAAAGATCATTGTCTTCATTTGGGTTTTCCTGAAAGTACAAAGTGAAATAGATTGAGAAGCAAGTGCCCTATTTGGGATTGGATTTCAGAAAACACTGGGAAGTGGGACAGGGAAGGGAAGGAAGTCTGTACAGGATACATTCTCAAGTAGATTTCGCCCTTGGGAAAATGAAGATTTTAATTCCATTGGGAAACCCTTGGAGCCAGAATGGAACTGCAGAGTTATCCCCCTCAAGGGACGAGCAACTCGGGGTAGTGAGACACTAATTCTCATCAGTCACTAGTTCAAGCCTGGTATTTTTTTTTTTTTTTTTTGAGACAGAGCCCCAAGCTGTCACCCTGGGTAGAGTGCCATGGCATCACAACTCACAGCAACCTCCAATTCCCGGGCTCAAGCGAGTCTCTTGCCTCCGCCTCCCAAGTATCTGGGACTGCAGGCGCCCGCCACAATGCCCGGCCATTTTTTGGTTGCAGTCATCATTGTTGTTTGGTGGGTCCGGGCTGGATTCGAACCCGCCAGCTCAGGTGTACGTGGCTGGCGCCTTAACCTGCTGAGCCACAGGCGCCGAGCCATAAGCCTGGTATTTTTATTTATTTATTTATTATTATTATTTTTGAGACACGAGCCACAAGCCTGGCATTTTTATTTATTTATTTATTATTATTATTATTTTTGAGACAGAGTCTCACTTTATCTGCCCTCAGTAGAATGCCAATGGCATCACAGCTCACAGCAACCTCAAACTCCTGGGCTTAAGCAATTCTCTTGCCTTAGCCTCCGAAGTAGCTGAGACTACAGGAACCTGCTAGAACGCCTGGCTATTTTTTAGTTGTTGTTGTTGCAGTTGTCATTGTTTAGCAGTCCGGGATGGGTTCAAACCCTCCAGCCTTGGTGTATGTGGCCGGCACCCTAACCATTGAGCTATGGGCACCAAGCCATGGCCTGGCATTTTTGGTTTGCTTTGCTGGTGGACCACACAGGTGGGAGTTGGTTGGCATGTCCTGAAATAGTGAGGCTCAAGGAGCTCTGGGTCTCCTAGCACCTATAGAATCTACTCTAAAAGCTTTTGCTTTGAAACAGAACTACTTGGATTCAAACCTCAGATCCTCCTCGCTATGTGACCTCAGGCAAGTTACTTAACCTCTCTGTTTTGTCTATTGAATAGGAAATAGGAGAATCCAGACCCTGCCAGGCATTTGTGAAGATTAAAAGACATAAGGCATACAAGCCACTTACAGGGTGCCTGGCACAAGGGAAACACTCATTAGATTTTAGCTACTATTAATAACTAGTCTGTTGATTCTATGAATTTGAATGGGGGAACATTCAGACACATAAGATGTTATGTGAGAAAAGGGACAAGAAACAATGACCCAAGGTTTTGTCCAAGGACCACGTGGTGTACTGTGTGTTTGGACAAGTAAGAACATGTGGCTCTTGTGTTATCATTCAGATCTTGTTTGCAGGAGACTCTTCTGTGCAGTTGGTGATGTTCATGTAGCTAGGATCAAAAGCTTCTGTGTCCATGGGCTGAACTGGTAATTGTAGCAAACTGCCCAGGAAATTAGAGCATGATGTCCAAGGTGGTGGGAACCAGCTGTGATGCAGGTCCAATCAACATAACAAGAGGTAACATTTACTGAAGAGTTTTCTCTGTGCCAAGCCACACTCAAAACACATCATCAGATGACGACATTTTCCCATCACGATAGTCAAAGGTGGTGGCCCTGCCAGGACAGCTGCCCATTCTCCTTTCAGAGTACATATTAAAATAACCTCTCTTTGCACCCAGTGGTTTTCCCAGCAGTCTTCTGTTCTGGAATCTAGCCTTTCACAACAAGGCCCCAGGAGCATTCTGAGTTGCTGGCTGCAGATGCGGCAGGATTTCTCTTTCCCTGGCTCTTGGCCCTGTTCTCTTCCCCAAAGAGCAAACGTGCTGTGCTAGGGGAACCACTGGCTCATTGTCACTGGCAGAGCTGAGGAGGGGGAGGACCATATTGTCTCTGGGTTCTGAAACCCTCCTAGTGGTTAGCAGACAGCAGCATAATGGCCAGCCAGTGTGAAACTGTGCAAATTGCCTCATAAATAACTCGTAATGCACAGGCAACAGGGAGAGGCCACATAGCTCATGGATAAATGACTCCCTGCCACTTCGTGGTATTAAACCAGGGCTAATCTGGACCTCTCCATGGGGATTCATTAACTGCCATGGGTTTCCCTCGTGCAGGCCTGCTGGGATGCAGACTCCTTGCTTGGTGCTTCTTTTGGCATCGAAGGGGCAAAACACTTCTGAGCAGGGCTGTTAGGAGGGGAAAGTAACAAACAAGCTGGGGGTGAGCCCTGTACGAGCCATTTATTTTCTCTGGAGATCTCATTTTCTGAAGTAATCTCTTTGTGGGGCAGAGAAAAACATAGTAATCACAACAGCTAACATTTACTGGGCATTTACTCCATGTCAGGCACTGTGCTAAGTCTTCTCGTGTAATTTCCACAAAATTCCGTTAAGTACATACTATTATTATTAGTCTTATTTTTATAGAGGATGAAACTGAGGCTTACAGAGCTTTAGTTGCTTAAGTAACATGGTCAATATGCATGAATGTATTAGTCAGCTTTTGTCACGTTGTGTTAACAAATAGTCCCCGAAGCTCAGTGGTTTAAAATAACTGAGGCATTTTGCTCCTGTCTTATGATGCTCATGGATCAGCTGCCCTACCCTTCTTTATTCTAGGAAGCAGGCTGAAAGAGCAATCTCTAACTGGGACATACTATTTTCACAGCAGAAGAAAAGAAAAAGCAAGAAAACCATTAGAACCGGCCATGGATGTCAAGGCTTCTGCTCAGAATTGGCATATATCACTTCTGCTTGCATTTCATAGGTTGGAAGTGTGTCACATGGCCAAGCCTTCTTTCAGTGGGATGAGGAGGTTTACTGCTCATGCAAGGAGGTATTACAGTTAATGACAATGGGGAGAGATGCTTAGCTCTCTTACAGGGAAGGCAGAGATCTGGGAATAATAATATAATCTATGCAGGCGAGTGAACCCAGATCTTTGAAATTATATGTTTGTGCTTTTAATCTCTGCCCTTCCCTGAATCTGGAGTTGGGAGACCTGGGTTTGGGTCATAGCCTTATGCCGAGAAACTCTGTGACTAAGGGCACATTTCTTTCCCTCTCTGTGTCCCAGTGTCCCTGCCTTAGTTAGTTGCCTCCAGGAGTATATCCAGAGACAAGGATTTAAGTGCAAGTAGTTTATTTGGGAGGTGATGAGAGGAAGACCCAGTAAGATAGGAAAAGGCAGGACTTCAATAAAGTGTGCATTACCAAGCAGGTTACCCTTAGAACAACTGGGGCACAATTCTGTAGAAGACTTTGGTGGGTGGGCACAGTTCAGAGTTACCCTGTGAGGGAAAAGGAAGCCTAGTATTTATTCACCAACTCCCAAGCCATCTTTAGTTGGGGGCCATTTCTCAAGGCATTGACTCTCTTGCAGCTAGATAAAAGCCTTCAGCATTGTGAGCGTTTGCTACAGTCCCCATGTGTGAAGGGCAGTGTTGAATAGCAACACTACAAGGGCCCTTCTACTTGTTTCCACCTGTGCCTACTTCCTGGGCTGGGACAGACCCAGCACATGGGTGATCTGGTTGGGTGTGGAGATAATGAGCATTTGCATTTCCTCTCGACTCTCCTGTGAAGGATCAGGGGCTGCAACTGGCTCTTCCTCTGGCCTTCCCACTGCACGAACCTTGGCTTTGGAGGATGCCCCATCTGCTTCCTGCCCTTTGCAAACGTGGCTGCTTCCCAAGGTGCTATGGTTCTTGCAGCCTGTTTGAGTGGAGGGTGCTGTTTCTCCCATGTGCTCAACTTTCCATGCCCACAGGGAGGCAGCATCAACGATAGCCTTGTCTCCCGCTGCCACTCATGATCCAGGCATCTCCCATTCTATGCATAAGGTTTTTTTGGTTTGAAGCCCTTCCCATGGCACTCTGCCATTCCCTTTGCTGTTGACTTTTGCTCACCTGCCCCTACCAAGGTCTGTGTTCCTAAGGCTGGCTCCCCACCTGCTTTCCCTCTCTGAGCCACCACCATGGGTCCTACTTTGTCTACAAAGTTGATGTTTTCCACACCTGCAGTTCTTTTTTTTTGTTTGTTTGAGATAGAGTCTCACTTTGTCATCCTGGGTAGAGTGCTGTGGCATCATAGCTCACAGCAACTTCAAACTCTTGGAATCAAGAAATCCTCTTGCCACAGCATCCCAAGTATCTGGGACTACAGGCTCCTGCCAAAATGCCTGGCTAATTTTTCTATTTTTAGTGGAGATAGTGTTTTGCTCTTGCTCAGTCTGGTCTTGAACTCCTGAGCTCAAGCAATCCTCCTGCCTTGGCCTCCCAGAGTGCTAGGATTATAGGTGTGAATCACCGTGCCCGGTCACACATCTGCAGTTCTTGCATGGATGTCCCTGCCTAGAGCAGGCCACCTCCCTCTCCCTCCAGGACAACTCAGCCATTTCCCTAGTCTCCTGCTAGGTTCCCTGCACCTGTCCCTCAGTTTATGCTGTCCTATTCATCAACACTTTGGCCATAGCAACCTCTTTTAAAATACAGGAGGGTAGAGAAGTAGCCAAGTGTGGGTTAAGAATGGGGACTCCAGAGCCAGGCTGTCTGGATTTAATCCTAGATCTAGCACTTATGACTTACAAACACTTGGACAACTCATTCATTCTCTCTGTGCCTCAGTTTCCTCGTCTGTTAAGTGGACCTATCGCATAGAGTTGTTGCCATGGACCACCTGTGATTAGACCCCCACCTGGCACACAGTGGTTACTGAATCACTATTTGTTAAATAAATTGAATTCAGTGATGTTTTTTCCCTGCTTCAAAGCTTCCAAATTATCAGTGACCCAAAGAGCAGAGACTCAGCTGGCCGGTTTATCACTTGAAGCCATGGGGAACTGGCCTCTACCTCCCTTTCCAAAATCAGCCTCCCAGTTCCTTTTTGCCCCACATTTTGGGACTTATCTGTTTTGTATTTCTGAGTCTTTGTACATGCTGTTCCTCTTGTTTGGAATGCTGAGCCCTGTCTTGTCCATTTTCCTGTTTTCTATTGACCTCTCAGGAGCCCTCTCTTGCTTTGCCTCCTCTAGAAATTTCCCAGGTCTATTCAGGTAGAGATAATTGCCTTCCCCATTACAGGGACTGGGCACTGCCCCTGAGCTGAGCCTAGGGTGAGGTAAGTGAGGTGTTTGTTTCAGGTGCCAAATTTCAGGGGCCATCCAACAAACTTGGTCGTCAAGACAGAATATTTGAAGTTTTAAATTGAGTGCAATAAATCTATATTGAAAACGATCTCAAAATTTTGAATACAGTTGGGCTCTAACCATGGACTCGTGAGACTCACCCCACTTGCATGGCCATGTTGTATCCTCGCCTGCAGGAAATCGAAAGACCATGTAGAGGAGAGCCCAGTGGTGCCAGCTGAGGTTATCCTAGACTGGACTATGGCCAGCTTCCCTCATACTTGTCAACAAGTAGCTGCTTACATGAATCACAACTAATAGGAAACACCTGAGTGAGCCCAACTGTCCCAAAGACCTGTGAATGATATCAGTCCCTGTGCTTACTTTTTGATTACTGTGCTTTTGGGTGAGGACTCACCCCAATTGCATGGCCATGTTGTGCTGTGCTGTTTAGTCCTCCATCTATCTTAGCAGATAGTCAGTATTTGATAAATGAATGGATTTATTTTTACATAAAATTTGAGAGTGCTGATCAAGCCCTGTGTTTTCATTGCTTTTAATCTGGTGGTATAATAGGTAAAATGGAGCCCTGATGCAAAGGTAATGAGTCTTTTCTGGCACCTCCCCCAACCCCATGCATCACAAGAACTCTCCTTTCTTCTTCTGGGCAGGGTTGGCTGGTACAACATAAATCATAATATGAATGGCACTTCTGGGGTTGAGCAGTGCACAGGCTGTGGGGCTGAGTTGAGGGTCAGTTTGGCTAACCCAGGGCCAGGGTACGGTGAGGAAGAGGGTGTGACTTAAAGAGGGAAGTGGTCATAGATGGGCCATAGGGAGCACCGGAGGGATTCCTTGGGGCTCCTGCTCTGACCCCCCTGGTACCACTCATTCCCTCTTCCCAGGCCCCACTCTCTAGCTGCTGCAGCCTCCAGCAATTTGAAATTCTGTCCCAGATGCTGGTGCCCTCACGACTTCTCATGGAGCATGATAACTGGTCTCCGGACCACTACGTACCATGATTTCCCAACTTATTCTTGTTTCTCACCCTGGGAAGGCAGTATGAGCTAAGACTGTGGACCTTCAATATCCATGCTGCCTGGGTTCAAGTCCTAGCATTGCCCATTACCAGCTGTATACCTTTGGGCAAGGAACTTAACCTCTCTGTGTTTCAGTGTCCTGCCCGGGTTGTTATGACGATCAAACTGAGCATGTTAAAGCACAACGGTGTTTGCTGCATGGTAGGTACAATATCAGTGTGTTAGTTCTTCTCCTTCAGTCTGGCTGCCTGAGGTCCTGATGCCAGGCTGATGGTCCCAGCACATCTAATCAGGCTGAGTATCTGTTTCTTGCCAGGGAGGGCCATCCAGCCCCAGGATGTGTCTCCTGCAACCTCCCCTTTCTGTTCTTAGAAGGGCTGGCTCTGCAGAAGAATTGTCTTTGGCAGAGAATTGCCATCCCCCAGACACACACACACATGCACACGTACACTCCTGCCTGGCCCACTCCAAGGCTCTCTGTGAGCCCTTTGCTCCTCATTCAGCCTCATCAACACCTTATTATAAAATCCTTCTCCAGCTCTCCGTCCAAAGGTCATCACAATTATAATCACTGCTGTAATTAGGTCCAACTTCTTAGCCTCCCACAGGGGAGTGTGGGAGCTCTGTCACCGGCCTACGAGGCTAGTTCTGTGAGGCCTGTCTGGCTCCACCCTCCACAGTGGGAACAGCTTGGCAGCTTCCCACCCCGCAGGGCAGGGCCTACCCTGTACCCTCAGAGATGCCTTCTTTCTTTAAGCCACCTGTGCCCCACCTGTGCCGCCCCCTGGAGCGCTCTCTGCCTCTGGGGGGCCTGCACTGAGGCATGTGGGATGGTGTCACACCAGGCAGGGGATGACAGTTTTCCTCACATCATTCTGAGATACTCTTCAGGCATCTCTCCTGCTGTTCTTATGCCCGTGCAGGCTGCGTAAGTGAGAGATGAGAGAGGGATTTTGACAGGAAGAGGCTCACTAGGGGGCAGGATGAGGGTGAGAGCCCTGTGTGGGATGAACGTGTCGTGCATTCAGGTGACAGAATCGAGCATGCCAACATTCCACAGGTTCTGCAGAGAGCGCCGTAATCCCCGTGGATTGCTTGCTTACCTCACTTTGAAGTGCTTTGTCCACAGTATGGCTAACTTGTGTCTCTCTGAAAATTCACTTGTTAAAATTCTAACGCACAGGACCTCAGCCTGTGACTATGTATTTTGAGGTAGAATCTTTATTTTTATGTATTTTTTTGAGACAGAGTCTCACTTTGTCACCCTTGGTAGAGTGCCATGGCATCACGGCTCACTGCAACCTCATACTATTGGGCTCAAAGAGATTCTCTTGCCTCAGCCTCCTGAGTAGCTGGGACTACAGGCGCCCGCCACAATGCCCGGCTATTTTTTTGTTGTTGTTGCAATTTGGCTGGGGTTGGGTTTGAACTCACCACCCTCAGTATATGTGGCCCGTGCCCTACTCACTGACCCACAGGTGCTGCCCCCTAGAGGTAGAATCTTTAAAGAGGTAATTAAGGTTAAATGAGGTCATTCAGGTGACCCTGATCCCATATGACTGATATTCTAATAGGAAGAGATTAGGACACGAACGCTCAGAGAAGGAAGACCCCGTGAAGACACAGGGAGGAGAAGGCTGTGTTAGTCAGGGTCCTCCAGGGACACGGAACCACAGGATCTGTACATATGTAGATAGACATATAGATAGAAAGGAGTTTATTATGAGGGATTGGCTCATGTGACTATGGAGGCTGAGAAGCCCCACAATCTGCCATCTGCAAGTTGAAGGTCCAGAAAAGAGAGTGGTGCAATTCAGATCAAGTCTGAAGGCCTGAGAACCAGGAACTCTGAAGTCCAAGGGCAAGAGAAGGTGGATGTCCCAGCTGGAGGAGAGTGAACAAATTCACCATTCCTGTACCTTTTCTCCTGAGGCCCTCAATGGGTTGGATGAGGCCCCCCCCCCACACACACTGGGGAGGGTGAATCTTCTTTACTAAGTCTACTGATTCAAGAGCTAATCTCTTCAAGAAGCACCCTCATAATGCAACCTAGAAATAATGTTTTGTCAGCTACCTGGGCATCCCTTAGCCCAGTCAAGCTGACATATAAAATTAAGCATCACCAATAGCCATCTATAAGCAGGGTTTTTTTCCCTCTAAACCTTTTCTAGGTTTGACACCCTTATCATGGGGGTGGCCTGTGATTCTCCTAAGGCCTCTTCTGACCACCCTGTCAAGACTGGCCAGAAATAAGATCAGAGGATACCTGGGGAGAGAGCTGACAACTGTCCTTCTTCAGTGGTCCTGCTGGTCCTGCTGTCAAGTTCTCCATCCCCTACCTGTTCTTCAGTGCCTCACCCTGTCTGTGTGCCATTCACATGGATACCTATATTTTTTTGGGGGAAGGAGTGAGTGGGGAGTAGGGTATGCATTGGCTTTAAATCAGTAGAATGTAGCAGAGATAGGAATGGAGGAGAGAACAGGGCATGGGTAGGCGGCCCTGAAGGGGGAGGGTCACCTGAACCTTGGGAGATGCTGGGAGCAAGAGGTGGGTCTCCTAGGTGTCTGTGCCAGCCATGTGGTTCAATGGGGAGGAGTCTCTCCCTGTGTGGGAGTGGCTTTCCCTGAGGGAAGTACCTTCTCTACCCTACAGCCCCATGAAAGGGGGCTGATGATACTACTCCTGTGAGGATTCAATAAATTCTTGAGCATGTGAATCATTAACATAGTGCCTGGGACATGTTAAGTACACAGCAAATGCTCCTCGAGCTGTTCTTATAACTGTTGTTAATATTTATCAAAATTCCAGGCCATACCAGTCTAGGAGTAAAAAATGGGTGACAGTCTGACCTTCTAAGATATTTCTTTTGCTTTGACTATATTATACTACTGAAGGATGTTTAGGCCCTTAAAACCTCCCCAGTACTGGGAGTGTCCTGGGAATTACACCCAGATGCTTCCTATTTCAGCCCTGTCTCTAGCTGCAGGCAGGGTCTGCTGTGGAGACTTCCAAGGCTGGCTAAGTTCCACAGAGGGGTACAAAATTGCCCAACACAGACTTCTGCCCTTGGCCTAGAAGCCACATTGTACAAGGACACTGATTCATACCTCACTGCAGTAGGTAATAATAGCCTCATTTTGCAGATGGAGAAACTAAGACTCAAAGAGGTTACCTTACCTGCTTGTGAACAGCACAGCCAAGAGTGAAGCTTAGGCTGTCTGACACAAATGCCCCCTCTCTTTTTAGCCTCCTCTTAGTGGGAACAATGGAGAATCCATGGGGAAGGTTTGCTATGAGACACGGAGAGCCTGATTGATTTTAGGCATTTTCAAAAAAACCTTAGGGCAGATGATGGGCAAGGTGGGGTTCAGGCATCCTGCCTGTGCCATGGCAGAGTGCTTCCTGGGAGTGCACATCCAGACCACATGTGGGAGGGCTGAGCTGGTTCCCTCCTCACTTTATTGATAGAGTGAGTTGAAGGTTATTGCAATGAATAATAAATGAGCTATCATAGAGGAGCCGATTATTCCGAAGTGTTACCGATGTTTGTGTTGATAAAAATGAATAAATGGCTAAGTGTTTGCAGGGAATGGAAGAGAAAAGGCATAAAGGGGAAATTCATATGTGCCTCTGATAGTTAGAAACAATGAGTCTTGAAACAGAAGCAATCATGGAATGGGATAAAACAGCTTTGTGATTTGTTATGTAGGGAAAATAATGACAGAATCTTTCATCTCTGCCCATGTTGGCTGCAAAGTGGTAATAGACATTGGCTTTGAACAGAGGCGATAAGAGACCAAGAGAAAAATAGAGTTCGGAACAGTGAATACAAGAGCCAAGTTTTGCTTGGCTTTTCTCATAGACAGGCAGAGACATATGGAGGACGGAGAGGGTTGTAACCATTTCAGCTTCATTCTGTGTAGATGGAGGAGAGAGCCTAGTTGGCCCCAAATGGGGGTGGAGGAGCTGCTCCCAGGATTGGGAGCCAAGGCCAGATGCAGGAGGGTGATGAGAGGTCACAGTAATGGACAGGAGCTCCCAGACGTGGATTAGCGCTCTTCTACAGATGACCTTAATCCAGATACTCACAACCTTTCTCCCCTTCTGTTGACACACATTCCTTAGTACAACTACTGTCAAGTTGGCTACAACTTTTTTCTTCTGTACTCAAAAAAACATACCACAAGGCAAGTGAGTAAGAATAATGCTATGGCTGTCAACTCATAGGTGCACAGTCAGATATTTTGAACGTTTTGAGGGAAACTCAACATCCTCTGGACATGGTGCTAACTAACTACCAGCTCAGGGTAGCTCACAGTTTCAGCATTAGATTAATTTATATTCCCTTTGATAACATCATGTCTTTGCAAAGCTGGGTTTTCAGTTATTGCTGTGAGAAAAATCAGGCATGGTGCATATATCAGCACAAAGAGTGTGATGAGAGTTAGGTCCCAGTGGGAGACCAATGGCATCCTCAAACCAGGCAACTTCAAGAGGGTGACGAAAGGTCTTCTTTCTAAAGTTGTGGGAAGTGTATAGAGAAATTGTAAGAAATAGGCAATATCCTAGGGTTAGTAACGGGGAGAGGGAATTGGAATTGGGGGGAAAGAGGAAGGCAGGAAGGAGGGAGTGGCTATGACAATCTGAAGACTGCACTGTAGGGAGAGGGTTGCCTGACAGTAGGAATGAATATCAGCCCAGAGCTATGGTCAGCTTCAGCTTTCAGCACAGGGAGTCTGAGAAAAGAAGTGCCCTGACCTCACTCTCTTCCTTTCTGTGTAGCTCCCCATTGGTCAAACCCAACAGACACCAGAGGGCAAGGTGACTTCCTGATATGACCGGAGGTCTCAGCTTTCCTGGCACAAGAGAAGGTGGGAGACTAGACCTGGAGGAGCCACTTGGAACAGTCCCGTATACTATTGTAGTGCTAAACTTGAAAATGCTCTTGTTCATAAAAATAACAGTGAATCCTTCTCCCCTTTGAAATCAATAAGAACCAGAACAAGCATTTACCAAGCATTTTGCTATGTGCTCTGCTGAGTAAACACTTTACGTGCATTATCTCATTTAGTCCATAAACCTACACACCATGTAGGCTCTATTGTTCACTCTAAAATGGGACATATAAAAAATAAAATGGGACATATAACAACTACAGGGCAGGGTTGCTGTGAAGAAGAGAGAACATGCATTAAGGTAACTTCCATCAGGTACATAGTAGGCTCAATCAATGAAAATATTTTTGATGATGAAATTTTCATTAAAAAAAAAAACCTTTCCTATAGGAAAGAAAAAGTTTTGGTCAGGTAACATAAATGTATTCCTTTTCTTGGCAATTGTGTTTCTCAGTGGAAAGTTGAAAAATGGCATCTGGTCGGTGTGAAGGACATGTGTGGGGTCAGTCCTACGGCATCCAGTGTTCTCTGTTTCCCATCCTGCAGGGTGGTGGACCAAACCAATGCCATGGTGCCTGGCCAAGGCCCCACAGCCCATGGAGCTCAGCCTACAACACCGGATTGGCACAAATAGGCTGCGCTTGTTGTTCTCAAACTATGCCCACAGGGAACACCCAAATCATCACAGAGGCCCTTTATCCTACACGTCAGTAACATCAAGTTCTCAGAACAGAGCTTTCTCAATTTCAACTTTTACTCCCATACATTTTCTTTAAATTGAGTCAAAAATGAATAAACAATAAATATTAATGGTAAATTTAAAAATGTGATTCTTGAAGGAGTGTTTTATCTATTGTTATGTTTTGAGATGCAGGAACCTGTATGCATATAATACAGTCATATTTTCTGCTAGTAAGATTGTTGCTGACTTGTGTGACAGAATTAAATACATCAAGTTTTTTTATGTGGTTATACAGGAAATATCCCATCTTCCCAGTGTCTGAATGAATTTGAAACTACTTTGATAGAAATACTTGCATGTGATGTAAAACTTAAGTTGTAGCAATGTTGTGTGTTTTACCACAATCATCATTATCATCACTGTCACCCACCACCATTGTCATCCTCATGAGCATCATGTCTCAGAGGAATCAATATGTGCTTGTTATGTGTTTTTCACTACATTATGTTAATCAATTTTTTTTTTTTTTGAGACAGAGCCTCAAGCTGTCGCCCTGGGTAGTGTGCCGTGGCATCACAGCTCACAGCAACCTGGGCTCCAGTGATTCTCCTGCCTCTGACTCCCAAGTAGCTGGGACTATAGGCACCTGCTACAATGCCTGGCTATTTTTTGGTTATAGTTGTCATTGTTTGGCATGCCCGGGCTGGATTTGAACCCGCCAGCTCAGGTGTATGTGGCTGGCACCTTGACCACTTGAGCCATAGATGCCAAGCTTAAACAATGTTTGTTAAGAGAGGCTCCTGGACTCCATTTCAGCCAGTTCCCAGGCCTTCCCCTAGAGTAACTAAATCAGTATCTTTAGGTGTGGGGCCCAGCAATCTGTGTTTTGGTAAGTCTTCCAGGTGAGAACTGCTGTTCTAAAGTTATCCTTATACAAACCAGTGAAAGAGGAGCCATTGTCCACATTTCAGAGCTGTAGAAAGAGTCTAAGAGATTGTTGCATGGTTATGAAGAGATAAGCAAGTTTAGAGAAATGGGTTGAATTCTCCCATCTCTAGGATGAATCTTTATCCCAGACATTGCTCTTGCTCATGCACACAGCTAATGAATCAAGAAACTGTGCATTGATTCCTTTGCAGAAGGTGTAATAACAGGTAAGGTACAGTTGCCAGAATGCACTCTCCTAAGAAGATAAGGAAGGAAATAACTATTAAGTGGTAAATGGTATCATTAGCAATGTCATAGGACTTTGGAGATGGATAAGGTCATTGTGGGCTGGGTTGTTCATGGTGTCCTCTGGAATTGTTTAAAGTACTCCAGGTTACTAAAGTCTTGATAAAATATCTTCAGAAATAAGTGGAAGGACCAGTATGGTCTGGAAGGACCAAGGGATCTGAATGGATGATGGAGGAGGTCAATTGTTGATTAGCAAATGGACAAGGAGATTATCAATTGGTAAAATCAGGTTCAAGCTGAGAAGCAGCAGCCAGCAAGAGCCTTAATTAAAAAATGAGTGTTTTTTGACCACTAACTGCAAAAGTAAGTGTAGTGAACATCCTTTCTACCTGTTGGTTGGGAGACTCCGGGGTCCCGCCAAGCCCCTGACAGCCTCCAGGCCAGGGACTCCACTGGGACACCTGCGTGGCTCTGATCCACATCCTGCCAGGCCTTGGCCCACTGCCTGCAGCGGCCAGGGACTCCACCAGGACCCCCACGTGGCTCTGATGCGCGGCCCACTGGGCCTCGGTCTGCTGCCTGCAGTGGTCAGGGACTCCACTGCGCCTCGGCCTGCCGAGACCCCCGTGCAGATCAGAGCTGCACCCCACTAGGCCTCGCCCTGCCACCCACAGTGGCCATGGACTCTGCTGGGATTCCCCCGTGAGGTTCTGCGTAGCCCCCCACCAGGCATCCGCCTGCCACCCACACTGGCCAACAACTCCACCGGGAACCCTCCAGGCCTCTGCCTGCTTGCCTGTGCCAGGAACTCCGGGAGCTGCACAACCGTACCCTCTCCTACACTCTCTGCCTCTGCACCAGCTCCTGTCTGGCCAGGGACTCAGGAGGCTGCGAGACCTGTGCCCTCCTTCCAGAGCCCTTCTTCCAGAGCCCTCCTCCAAGCCAGAGACTGCTGGAGCCACGGGCTCCCATTGCAAAGGCCATGGGGTGCTGGGAACTCCCAGAACCACATGCACCATCCCATGCCCTGCTGCTGGATCTGGGCGTGCCACACTCTGGAGCTGCTCCCACAGCCAGAATTCCCTGGCTGGGGCAGTCCCAGAGGAGCTACACAGGGTCACTCCCTACATAGATCCAGCAACAACAGAGTGATCCTGCTGGGGTCTGATCTGGGAGAGACACTTCCCCAACTCTGAGGATGGTCATAGGCAACAGTGAAAAACAATCATGAGGCGGAATCAACAGAAAAACTCTGGTAATGTGAATAATCAGAGTAGATCAACTTCCCCAAGGAACGACAGGGCAGTTACAGCACAAGATCCTTTGCATAAGCAAATGGCTGAGATGTCAGAAATTGAATTCAGAGTCTGGATAGCAAATAAGATCAGGGGAATGGAGGAAAAGATGGAATTAGAATTTCAAGCAGTAATTCAAAAGATGATCCAAAAGATATCTCAAGAATTCAACGAATTCAAAGACAAAACGATGAAAGATTTGACACATTGAGATAAGAAGTTGCAGCCCCCAAAGATCTGAGAAATACAGTAGATTCCCTCAGTAACAGAATGGAGCAAGCAGAAGAAAGGATTTCTGACATGGAAGACAAAGCTTTTGTACGCTCCCAAACTTCCAAAGAGGAAGAGAATTGGAGGGCAAAAACAGATCACTCTCTCAGAGAGCTCTGGGATAATTTGAAGAAAACCAATATTCGCCTCATAGGGATCCTGGAAAGTGACAAAGTGGCCTCACAAGGTACAGAGTCTCTTCTTCATGAGATTATGAAAGAGAACTTTCCAGACATGCCAAAAGATTCTGAAATTCAGATAGCAGACAGTTTCAGAACTCCAGCATGACCCAACCTGAATAAGACATCCCCCAGGCACATCATAATCAATTTTATGAAAGTTAATATGAAGGAGAAAATTCTGAAAGCAGCCAGACGTAAGAAAACCATAACCTACAAGGGAAGAATATTAGAATAACTACAGGTCTCTCTGCTGAAACTTTTCAAGCTAGAAGAGGATGGTCATCGACCTTTAACCTCCTTAAACAAAGTAATTTTCAACCCTGGATCCTTTAGCCTGCTAAACTGAGTTTCATTTATGATGGAGAAATTAAATACCTTAATGACATCCACATGTTGAAGAAATAACTAAACCAGCTCTCCAGGATATTCTCAGACCCATCCACCATAATGACCAGCATAAAAAACCAAATTTTGTTTTATATATCTTGGAATTTTTGTAAACTCTAATTAATTACTTATAACCTAATCACTTCTCACTAACTTCAGTGGATCACTCCAATCTTAGCCACCATCCTCCCACTTTGGCATTATCACAATTGGGATTTTTGCTTCTTTTTACTCTTGTCTCAATCAGCAGCCAGAGTTGATGCTATGGAATCAGTTGTCTGCTCAAAATGCTCCATAAGTTTGCCATCTCAGCTGATGACTGTAATAGCCAGTCATTTCAACAGCCTACATGATGCCTCATGATCAATCTTGCTCATCTGATCTTCATCCTTTCTCCTCCTGGCCAACCTCTCTCCAACCATTCTGGCCTATAGGGTATTCTCAAAACTCATTAGACATGCTCCAAACCCAGGACCTTCGCATTTTCAGTTTCCTTTGCTTGAAACTTCTCTGGTCCCCCCACTCCCCAGGTCATGGACTAAATGTTTCTGTTACACTCAACTCCATTTGTTGAACTCCTGACCTCCAATGTGATGGTATTAGGAAGTAGGGTCATGGGGAGGGGATTAGGTCAGGATGGTGCAGCACTTTTGGGGGCTTTTATAAGAAGAGACACAAGAATCTGTTCTTGCCCTTTGCTTGCTATCACAAGAGGATACAGTGAAAAGCTGGTCATTTGTGAATCAAGAAGAGTGCCTCCACCACTGGATTTGCCAGAGCCTTTCTCTTGAACTTCTCAGCCTCCAAAACTGTTAGAAATAAATTACTGTTTAATCCACCGAACCTATACTATTATTGTCATTGTATCTTGAACTGACTATAAAACATCCGTTTTTGTACATGGGTAACTCCCTTTCTCTCTTCAGATATGTCATCAAATTTACCTTTTTGGTGAGATCTACATATACAAAACTCCAATGCAGAATTCCCCATCTCCTCCCCAGGTTTAGTTTTTGCCAAAGAACATGAAGAATATCTATATACTTTTTAAAAATTGTATGTTTCTATTAGAATGCAATCTGGCACATGGTAGGTACATGATAAATATTTGTTGAATGAATGGATAAATCAATGGACTTTTGTTTTGGCCAAGCACTATGCTAGGCGGTTTATATTTTCTTATTTAATTCTCCAAACAATTCTGAGATGAAGATACTATTACATTTATTGTACAGATGGAAAGAAAACAAATAACATTCTACAATTCACTCAGTTAGTGAGAGCTAGAAACTGACACCACGGTTCATGTGCTTCCAGCCTCTTTATGTTCCCTTGCATTTTCCCTGGAAAATCAATGTTTCCCTCACAAATAGGGTGGCACAGAAAGCATGGCCAAATTATCACATTTCTGGAGTGATGTGTAAGTCTGTGGAACATGGCACACAGATCTACAGTTTAGCTTAGGGAGGAAGTTACCTCTCTCCTAATTCTCATTGCTACTTTGTGGGAACTCAAAATATCTGTCCAGTTTCTAAAGTGTCACAAATATGTAATTATCACCTTAAAAGTACAATTTATAGTATGTAAATATATATACTTTATAGTTGTTGCCTTAGGAAATAACCACAAGAGAAATATCTAAAATATCCACACTTCTCCATATGTAACAAAACACGTCTGTCTGTATATTGTCTCATACATTATCTTTGCTTCAATTGACACTTAATGGGGTCTTGCTCCTTGTTAAGGCAAAGATACCACAGGCCTTTTCTAAGGCAGGAATGACCCTTTCTTCTGACCTGCTTGTAGACATTCTCCTGCCAAGGATGTCTAAAGCTGTCTCAGGGTAGGATGTGTTGGGAGAGGGTGGCAAGGGAACAAATTCCTTTCCTCACTTGATTGTACAACACCCTTGGGTCACATTGGGTCAAGGAAGTGAGTTGACGAAGCATATGACATTCATGACCCTCTTTCATCTCAGAGACCCAGTAATGATGGTGTCACAGGATATGGGATGTGCATACATTCACACTTTCAAGAACATATGGGCACCTATGGTATGCCAGCTGTGTACTAGACACAATGAGTGTTATACTGCATTATGGCTTGTGTCTGCATGCAGGAAACTCTCCAACAAGGACAACTTGTCAACTTATGACAGACAGAAATTAAGTGATAACTTGAACATAATCCAATAATAAACTGCACCACCAGGACACACCTTGGCTAGTCAGAGGATAATCAGACAGTTGAGCCTACAGTGTTTGAAAAAGTTCTCATAGTGAAGGTTTGATTCAAAAGATAGAAAAGTCTATGGATTTGCAAAATGGAGAAGTCAAGTTATTTCAAGCAGAAGAAAGAGCTTAAGTAAAGTGGCAAAAAGTAGCATAATTTGATTAGGAGAGAGAAATCCATTTGCCTGATAATGGAGAGATTGTGTGGACATTTAAGTATCTGCAGGAAAAATTGAGCTTCCTCATTTATCCCATTAATCTAGAATATTATGAGAATTTTGTCCCCAATAGAGACAAAGCCTCATTATTCTTTGCCATCAGGGAAGTTTTAAAATGTGTTCCTAAATGTTTCACCTCAAGGAACATGATGATATCCACAGGAATTAATTGGAACATATCAGTGATGTCATGTTTGGTTCTTATTAAATATACTAATGAATCATTAATTCACTGCAGAACTAAAAATATTTGCCTGTCAGAAACCAAGTGTGAACATTATAAGAACCAAGTGGGAGTTTTCTCACTGATGGTTCCTTGCATTTCTGTAGCAAATTTTGGGGACATTCGAACCAGATCAATAGCACCCCAAATGGTTGTGTGGGAGTCATGATTTGAAGCTGTCTCTGATGTTTTAAATCTTACTTCTGAAAAATAGGTCCAAATGGGGTTCTACCTGTCTCGCCTGGAGATATAAGGAGAAACCACCATCACAGTGGTTATTACTGTGGGAATGAAAGTAAAGTAAAAGAAAGATAAACATATATGGCTACTTAGCTGTATCTCAGGCATATACCACAGTATCAAATAACATTTTAATTTATCCTGGGTTTACCTTGTGCAATTGTTAATGGGATTTATATTATATTATATTATATTAGTTCATTTATGGTTTTTGGATAAAGGAGGAATTTCTGATATTTGAAAACATAAAATATTTGTTCCTGTCTTCCTGCTTAGTATGTGAAGGACCCTGAAACCCCTACTTCTGATTATAAAAGAGCACAAAAAGCCCCTAAGTCATTATCTAGACTCAATTTTCACTGTAAAGTCTTAAAAGTGTATAGCATTTGGGGAATTAAGGAGAATTTTCCCCACAGGTAGAGAAACCCCTGGAATGTTATTCTCTGATTATATTGCAGTCATGACCTTATTTTCTTAAGATTTTTCTTACCCCTGAAAATGAAATGAAGGTAGAAAAGAAAACATGAAGTTTTCTCAGAGTCTGCCAAGTTTAGAAAGTAGGGTGGCTGATACTCTCAGGCCTGGGTTCCTGAGAGCAGGACCTAAGTCAAGCAGTCCAGGGTATGTGGTGTTTTGCAAGGAGGTGGGTAGGATGCTTTCAAGAGAAGGGCAATGAAAGAAGTAGCTGAACTAGAATTTAGCTTTAGCCCAATCCCCTTGCAGTCCAGAAGGGTATCCAGCACTTTAAAACTGATTCTCTTACCCACCTCCCAGTCAGTCGTAGGATGTTGGCCATCCCCAGTGTGGCATGAAGGCCATTTAATCTCCATGACAAGATGCTTTCTATTTGGCAATTTTCCATAGAAGAGAGCCATTCTGAGCCATTAGCAGCCAACTTTCATAGAAGTGGCTGGGGAATGAAGGCACCAGCCTGGTAAGGTGCTCTAAGTGGGAATCAGCAGTGCCTATGCCATTCATTATTCTCTAACAAGAGTATGGAGTAACACTTAAAATGAAGCCTGAAGGACAGATAAAACATCAATGGCCAGAGATGCATTTGGAAAGTTTCTTCCTTATTCTTTTGATAATGTTGGGTAAACACTATGGATATTTCACATGAAATTCTGACATTTCTAATTCCTCCTGCAGCAATGGCTAGCTGCCCTACAATCTTTTCTCTCTTTCCATAAAACACAGCTGTAACCAGGAAGAGGCTGATCAGCCACAGACTATGTTCATTCTTCCTACTTCTCATGTCTGGGTCTAGCTGTATGATGAATTCACACCACAGAGAAGTGGCAGCAGTGAGGGGTGTTTCCAAGCCAAGCCTGTTAGAAGCAGGTGCTCCTCCAAGTTCTATCTGCCATTTCCATCATTTTCATCATTTTCTATGGGATAGCAGAAGCATAAAGTGGAAGATGTCTGGGTCCCCACTCTTGTATTGAGAAGAACCACCTGCTAATTGGAACCTTAGCCATGAGCCGTTATATACTCTATTGAACTAAAATTTCTATTTTTCACACCAATATCTTAGCTAATTATCCTCATTATTAAGAAAGAAACAAAAATATTTTGCTAGGCGGGTCTAGAAAACAGCCTTTCTTTTGATGTGTTCTTTCTCCTCTTGTGGTGTCTTGGAGTTTTGCTCACTTTTTTCTGTGTATTTCACACAGCTTTGCCATAGCCCAGTCACTTCTTTGCAACAGGACTCACGGTATAGAAAATTTTGTTTTCCATTTACAGTTGTTCAAAATTTACATTAAAAAGAGTAGCATGGCCTATGGTATGTTAAAAAGGCTTCACTTTCTTTGATTATTTTTCAAATTCCTGTTTCCAGCATTGGTTTTAGCCTGGTGTGAAACTCCTGATTTTTGACACATAATAGTTCTTTGTCCTGTCAGGATAGTGGCTTCTACAGTCTTACCCATGTTCTCTGGAACAAGAAAATGATGTTGAGGGGTTGGCATTGGAAGAGAGGTTGGAGGTATTATCCTCTGGCGTTTTGGTAAGAAATGGTACTTCCAACTTGTAGATTCTACTAAAAATGCAGCCCGATTAAGGGTTATGCTTTAGGCCCATGATACTTCTAGAGAAAGGAGTCACTCAGCAATTTTATGGTTCAACAAGCTCATAATCAATGTTGCATCAACTATATTGGCATGCAATGGATATTATCATTCAATCATCGTAATAATAGAGTTTTAAAGTTCCATTCAAATTAGCAATGATTTCATCACTATTGTCAGAGAAAGGAATGGGTTTGAAGGAAACTCCATTTGTCCAGAGTAAGTAAACTGCAAGCATAAAATAATTGAAAGTAGTTTAGAATGACAGTGACAAATCTTTTACATTTATAGTTTGTCAGGGATTAAATGATAATGTCAACATGCCCATAATTATTAGTTTGAAACAGTAGTCTCTATCTTTAAAAATTACTGCACACATTTTTTTTATTTCAAATTAATGTGAGGGTACAAACAACTAGGTCTGCATTTGTTATGTAGAGTCCCTCTTGCAGTTGTGTTCCACACCCAAGAAGTGTGCCATATACCCTTACATTGTGCCCATTAAGTGGGAGCACACCAATCCCCTCCCCGCCACTCCTCCCTTTACCCCCCCAATTTGAAAAGAAATGACTTTCCCCTGAGTTTGAAATGAAATTACTTTTTTTTTCCCCCACTGGTGGAGTGCTGTGTCATCACAGCTCACAACAACCTCCAGCTCTTGGGCTTAGGAGATTCTCTTGCTTCAGCCTCCAGAGTAGCTGGGACTATAGGCGTCCATCACAACACCTGACTATTTTTTTGTGGCAGTTCGGCCTGGGCAGGGGTCGAACCCACCACCCTCGGTATATGGGGCTGGCGCCCTACTCAGTGAGCCACAGGTGCTTCCCAGAAATGAAACGACTTTTTCACACATGTGAGCATGCATCAAATCATCTACTGCCTTCATATTAGTACTGAGTACACTGGGTATTTGCTTTTCCATTCTTGTGATACTTTAGCAAGAAGAATATGTTTTGACTTCATCTAGGTTAATGCAAAAGATGTAATATCCATCCTTCTTATGCCTTAATAGTATTCCGTGGTATAACATACCACAGTTTGCTAATCTATTCCTGGGTTGATAGGTATTTAGGTTGCTTCCACATCTTGGCTATTGTAAATTGAGCTGTGATAAACAGTCTAGTGCAAATGTCTTTATCATAAAATGATTTTTTTCTTTCCTCTGGGTAGATGCCTAGTAGTAGAATTGCAGGGTCAAATGGGAGGTCTTATTTGAGTTCTTTGAGAATTCTCCATACTTCTTTCCAAAGAGGCTGTGAAAGTATCCCCCTCTTTCCACATCCATGCCAGGATCTGCAACTTTGGGACTTTGTGATATGGGCTATTCCCACTGGGGTTAGGTGATATCTCAGGGTGGTTTTGATTTGTGTTTCTCTGATGATTAGGGATGATGAGTATCTTTTTGTGTTTCTCCAATGATTAGGGATGATGAGTATCTTTTTGTGTTTCTCCAATGATTAGGGCTGATGAGTATGTGTTTGTTAGCCATTTGTCTGCCTTCCTCAGAGCAGGTTTTGTTCATGACTCTTGTCCAGTGATAGATGGTATTATTTGCTCTTTTATTGAAGGCATTTAGGTACAGGATCACTCTAATGAAATAAAATTTAATGGAGGCAGCATCTATTTTCCAGGTAGCTCAGACAGAAGTGAAGTCAGAGTACCTTATACAATGCATATCATACTCCTTGGAGATATGATTTCATATTTTGTACTCAATCCTCAGGTAAACTTAATATTTAATTTAGAAAGGAATAAGCACAGAGAAAGGAAATAAATCAAGGAAATCAGACCAATCCATCATACAGCAGGAGCACGAAATATGTACGTGGAAACTCAGCCCTCAAAATCTCCAAAACCTCACACTATTTTAAATATTCCTATTGGATTCCAACATTTATCAATAAGTTGCTATTGCCCAATATGAGTTAGGAAAAAGAATCCAAAGTCTTTTAGTCTTCTAGGTTAAAAATTCTCAGGCAAATTGATTACATTAGTGACTTTTTTTTTTTTTTTTTTTTTTAAGTTCTAGACAAGAATTCTTTAACTGGAGGCAGTATTTTCTCTGACTCATAAAGGATATTTTTATAATAAAAATTTGCATTCCACAAAACAGTGTAGTTTTGTCACAGTTCCATTTAACCATGAATCACCAAAAACAGGTCATGGTTATGCTCGCCCCTCCTCCACCCTTGCTTCTCACATCCTATCCCTTCAGACCTGTTTAGCTTTGAAAAACATGTTCCCTGTAGTTGACGGCCAGCCTACAGAAGACCGGCAAGCAGAGGGCGCAGGGCCGGGTGGTTGCTGGGAGAGTACCTTGCCAGGGATGGGCCTGCAGAGGCCTAGAAGATGCTGTCCAAGTTATTGGAAGGAGGCAGACCTGTGGGAGCCCTGAAGCTCAAGAGCAGGGGAAAATTGAGTTTTTAATTTAACACGGAAAAAAATGAAATAAAGAGCTATATGTAAAATCGGTATAAATAAGGAAAAGGAACAATTGTTGAAAAATAATTAAAGCAAATAAAGGCAGTCCCTGGGTTATGAATGAAATAGGTTCTATAGGTTTGTTGTTAAGTTGAATTTGTCTGTAAGATGGAACAGGTACATTTACCTGTAACCTCTAGTAGCCTCCATTCATAAGTGTGAGTTGTACCTAAATTGGGTGTTTGTAACATGGGGACTGCCTGTTAGGCACAAATCCACAAAGAATAAAATCTTCTATTGTTAAAGTGATTTTACCACATGTCGGTTGACTGAATTCTGTCATTCAAATTCTGTCCTACTTATGCTCTTTACATGAAATACACCTTAACACAAACTACTAAAGAAAGGTTAACAATGAAATAATGGGAAAAATATATTTTCTGTTAATTGTATATATTGTTATATATTTAATATAAATGTTAATTATTATATATTTTCTGTTAATTGTAAAGTGGTACAACCACATTGGACAAAGGTGTGACAATTTCTTACCTAACTAGGTATATACCTAACCCACGATCCATCAATTCCACTCCTAGATATTCACCCCAAAGAAATGTAAACATGTTAAAAAGGCTAGTACAGATATGTTCATGGTAACTTTACTAATAACTGCCAAAGAATGGAAACAGTCTAGGTATTTATTAATAGGAGAATGGATAAACAAGCTGCTATGGAGTCATACAGTGGCATACTCATACTCATCAGTCAAAACTGATACAATAAAACAATGCATCTGACAAAACACTAATATCCAGGACCTATGAGGAACTCAAACAACTCAACAAGGAAAACAAACAAACAAAAACACTTTGGGAGGCCAAGGCAAGAGGATTGTTTGAGGCCAGGAGCTTATGACCAGCCTGAGCAACATAGAAAGACCCCATCTCTACAAAAAGTAGGAAAATTAGCCAGGCGTAGTGGTGAGCTCCGATAGTCACAGTTGCTAAGGAGGCTGAGGCAAAGAATTTGAGGTGGCAGTGAGTTCTGCTTATACCACTACACTTTAGCTCAGACAACAGAAGGAGACCCTGTCAATAAACAAACAAACAAACAAATAAAATAAAAAGCAGGCAGAGGGTATGAGAGACTTTTTTTAATTTTTTATATTTTTACATATATGTGTATTAATTAGGTTTCCACTTTTTGCCTTCACAGAATTTAAAAGGCTTAAGATTTAATAACAATAACAATGTTTAAGATAAGGACTAGAAACAAAAACCATGTAAAGAATGAACCAAGATAAATACATTCAGAAAATACATTTTTCAAAAGAAGACATACAAGTGATCATTATTATACAACATTGAACTGTAAGTTCAAGCTGTAGAGAAAAATGCAAACTCTCCACGTCAAAACATTATGA
>CAUYRH010059457.1:0-18400 GCA_963574655.1 Perodicticus potto
GTGCCTGTAGTCCCAGCTACTTGGGAGGCGGAGGCAGGAGACTCGCTTGAGCCCAGGAATTGGAGGTTGCTGTGAGCTGTGATGCCACAGCACTCTATCCAGGGTGACAGCTTGAGGCTCTGTCTCAAAAAAAAAAAATTAAAATAATAAATAAATAAAAAAGAAAAGCAATAAAGTTAAAGGGAAAAAGCAAAACTTTAATCTGGTTGTAAATGTGGGTTGTTTGTGCTCCCTCTAGTGGTGGTCCTAGAGTCTTATATACGTAGAGCCTCCATAAATCGACCACCCAAAAGAGACTGCAGCAAGCCTGTCAGTGTACAGAGGTGGTCAACATAAGGAAGTAGGTCTCCCGTACTGATCCATATATGTGGTGCATGTCTGGTTATGAAAATTCAGTCAACTTAAGTAGGTGATCAGCTAAGAAGATTCTGCTGTATAATTTTGTCATTGTAGTCACATATTCAAGCTACCAACCCTGCAGTCTAAAGTTTAAGACTGGTCACTTGGCAACGCTAAAATTTAAAAAAGGATTTCTATGCAGAATAGATAAGCAAATACACCAAATAAGAAAAGATAACCTTGCAGGAAAATAAGAACAGTAAACAGGAGTCTTGTAGTAGAAGAAATACAGTTAAATTTGTGGGAAATTTTTCAGGTTTACTGTAGTCAGAAAAGGCAGTAAGCTAACTTTTTGTACCCTTGGGCAAAAATTTAAAGTCGTAACTTGTGCTTTTGAAGATTTAGGGAAATTATCATTCACAGAATTTGTTCCTCAGACAAGTATTACATCTTTTGTGGTAAATTAATCCTGTTTATATAGGATTTATTTATTTATTTCTGAATGAGAAATGTTGCTCTCTCAACTAAGCTGGAATATAGTGAGGTGATCATAGCTCATAATAGCCTTGAACTGCTAGACTCAAGAAATCTTTCCACCTCAGGCTTCTGAGTAGCCAGGACTATAGGCACATGCCATTATGCCTGGCTTTCTTTTTTGCAGAGATGGGATCTTGCTTTGTTGCCTTGGTCTTTGGGCACATATAGTCCTCCTGCCTTGGCTTTGCAAAGTGCTGGGATTAGAGGCAAGAGAGCCCTTCTGTACCCGGTACCAGTGTATTGATTTACAGTTTAAATACATGTATGTTTTGATTCAGCAGTCCCACACTTGAGCCTTTGTACTGTAGAAATAATAGTGCTTGTATATTTTATTTTATATTAATTGATAAATGGTAGACTACTTTTTTTGGTGGGGGGTAGGTTTTTGGTTTTTTTTTTTTTTTTTTTGTAGAGACAGAGTCTCACTCTATCACCCTCAGTAGAGTACCATAGAGTCACAGCTCACAGCGACCTCCTGCTCTTGGGCTTAGATGATTCTCTTGCCTCAGCCTCCCAAGTAGATGGGACTACACGTGCCTGCCATAATTCACGGCTATTTTTTGATGCAGTTCAGCTGGGGCCGGGTTTGAACCTGCCACCCTCCGAATATGGGGCCAGCGCCCTACTCGCTGAGCCACAGGCACTGCCTGGTAGACTACTTTTCTTTTTTTTTTTTTTTGAGACACAGCCTCAAGCTGTCCCCCTGGATAGAGTGCCGTGGCATCACAGCTCACAGCAACCTCCAATTCCTGGGTCTCCTGCCTCCGCCTCCCAAGTAGCTGGGATTACAGATGCCCGCCACAACACCTGGCCATTTTTTGGTTGCAGCTGTCGTTGTTTGGCAGGCCCGGGCTGGATTCGAACCCACCAGCTCAGGTATACGTGGCTGGCGCCTTAGCCCACTGAGCCACAGGCACTGAGCCTAGACTACTTTTAATAACAAGTTTTCTCTATGAAACAAGCTAAGTGATTAAAAATCATTTGTTTAACTTAGACTATTAATAAAATTAGAAATTAGTTTTTTGGTTTATAACATTTTACTTGTAACAACATTTTATTAGAAAACCTAAATGTTGATAGCATACAGTATTTTTAAAGAAAATCTCTAGAATTGCCTCAGAATTATTACTAAGTAAATATTTGTTAATGATGCTTCTGATTTTTAGACTGGGCATTTAGCTATGGAGACATTATTATCCCTCACTTCCAAACGAGCAGGAGACTGGTTTAAAGAAGAACTCCGGCTTTTGGGTGGTCTGGATCATATTGTAGATAAAGGTATGATATGCACATGAATAACATTTTTATATGGTATTTGAAGCCTGAAAAAATATTCACATAATTCAAAAAATAATTGTGTTGGGTTGAAAAGGTCTATTTTTTTAGTAGCATCCTATATAAGTCTCTCACTTTTAAAGAAGAGGTCATTAACATTTTGGTATGGGGGGGTTATGGAAATAAATGATTTTTAATATATATAGTATGATACATTTCAAAATCTCACAGTATGAAACCTAAATTAATGTTCAGAGAGTTTCCATCAGATTCATATTGTGTGTACAGGTAGGTTTTAATGTAGGCTAAAGGTGATAAATACTAATGTCTCTTTTTTTCACTTAGTTAAAGAATGTGTGGATCATTTAAGTAGACATGAGGATGAAGAGAAACTAGTAGCTTCCTTATGGGGAGCAGAGAGATGTTTACGAGTTTTAGAAAGTGTAAGTATAAAAAAGATGAAGTGTAAGTATGAATCATTACTTAAAATTATTCAGACTTTATTATTATTATATGTATGTGTGAGAGATAAAGCCAAGTATTTTATATAGGGTTTTGCCTTTATTTTTTCCAGTTGACTTTGTAGTGAATTCTTTGGGCAACAAAGTTATTAATGAAGAAGTCAAATAAATGAGTTTTATATTTTAAACCTACGTACATTATTGCTCCAAATGAAATGTCAGGTGTGCTTATATGTGCCAGACTTTATTATTCTTTCCTAAATATGGCTTTCTCCTTTAATACATAAACTTATTTGTAATAAACAGTAAGTAAATGCAGCCTGGTTTTTCTTAATTTTTATTTGAGTCAGATTTTTGTTGGCACAGTTCGTTACAATATTTTTGCTTTAGAGAATGATATTATTGATCTGCATTAAGTATATTTTGTTCTTTTATGAGTGACTTAACTCAGTTCAGTATAGATTAGAATTTATATTGACAGTGAATTTCAGGATACATAGAATGTTGACCAGTTTGGATTAGCTAAAACATCTGTGGGGAAAATAATATTGGCCTAGATGAAATAAAAATTGTTCTTTATTTTAGAGTGCTTCAGGTACACTGGATAACAGATATTCTTTTGTAAAAATATGTTCTAAATGAATCTACTTACAAATTTCAAGTATTTGTTTAGTTGAGGAATGCTCTTTTCTGATGTTTAAAGTGTTTGCTAATTTATTTACAGTGACTCTAAAGTATAGAATACATTAATTATGGGTGGCACCTATAGATCAGTGAGTAGGTGCTGGCCCCATATACTGAGGGTGGCAGGTTCAAACCCCACCCTGGCCAAACTGCAACAATAGCAAAAAAAATAGCCGGGCATTGTGGCAGGTGCCTATGGTCCCAGCTACTCGGAGACTGAGGCAAGAGAATCGCCTAAGCCCAAGAGCTGGAGGTCGCTGTGAGCTGTGACGCAACAGTACTCTACTGAGGGCAACAAAATGAGACTCTGTCTATTAAAGAAATATACATATATTAATTATGAATGAGCACTTATAATAGTGATTGATGCTGGCTCAACACCTGTAGCTCAAGCGTCTAAGAGACTAGCCACATACACCAGAGCTGGCAGGTTCAAATCCAGCCTGGGCCCTCCAAACAATGACAACTGCAACCAAAAAATAGCTGGGTGTTGTGGCGGGTGCCTGTAGTTCCAGCTACTTGGGAGGCTGAGGCAAGAGAATTGCTTAAGCCCAAGAGTTGGAGGTTGCTGTGAGCTGTGATGCCATGGTGTTCTACCCAAAGTGACAGCTTGAGGTTCTGTCTCAAAAAAAAAAAAAAAAAAAGTGATTGATGCCTTCCTTAATTTTGTACTAAAGCACTAGCTCTTTTATTTTACAGCCTGGAACTCATAGATTGTGAAGTTATTCCATTAGATACAAGGGCTGTTTTTTTCTCAATCTTTGTATCTTTTAGGGCAACAGAGAGAATGTGGTGTTATGTCAATGAATGAAAGTTAGAGATTCTCACAATTATTTTATTCTTACATTTTAGGTAACAGTGCATAATCCAGAGAATCAAAGCTATTTGATAGCATATAAAGAGTCACAACTCATTGTTTCATCAGCTAAGTAAGTTTTTCTAAGATCTAATGTTATTTATTTTAAACACTTGGATTGACCATAAAGGAAATAAAATTGTATTACTTTTCTTCATAAAATGCTTTGCTGTGTTCTGTGAATCAGAGTACATCATGGAGTACAGATTTTGGAACCAAAATAAGATTGAATGTGGATTTCAGATTGATAACTTCAGCTGCTTAACTATGGACAAGTCACTTATTTGCTACAAGTTATTTACAGGGGAGTTAAAATTGTATCTGATCCACTTAGGATTGTTTTAAAATAAAATGACAATATATATGTTTTTATATACATATATATAAAGACATATTTTAGGGTGGTACCTATGGCTCATCGAGTAGGGCCCCGGGTCCCATATACTGAAGGTGGCGGGTTCAAACCTGGCCCTGGCCAAACTGCAACAACAGAAAAATAGCCAGGCATTGTGGCGGGCGCCTGTAGTCCCAGCTACTCAGGAGGCTGAGGCAAGAGAATCGCCTAAGCCTAGGAGTTGGAGGTTGCTATGAGCTGTGTGACTCCACGGCACTCCACCAAGGGCAATAAAGTGAGACTCTGTCTCTACCAAAAAAAAAAAAAGACATACTTTAAACTATATGCATATTAATGATCTTAAAAGTGTATATTATGTATAGTATATATTAACTAAATTAGTTAATATGTAAAGCCTTAAACAATGGTTGGTATATAATAAACAATAAGCATTACTCCTTATTTTTGTTATAAATGGACTGTTTTAGCTGCCTCCTACTACCTTTTATTTGTATATGTTTTTCTAGAACTGTATGTAGTTTCTCCCATTTCACATTCTTGCCTGACCGTCTTTCATCACATTTAGTCTAATGTTATCACCTCAGTGCATATAAAATGCCCAAGTATGTCTCCAGTCCTGATTCTGGCTTATTACAGCAGCCTCTTCCTGATAATCTTGTTCTGGTTCTTTTATTTCTGCCCTGCTTCTCTGGCCTTTAGCCCAATAACACAATACCACGCGGAGTTAACTTTCTCCAAATCTCTACTTTGAAAAAAAAAATCCTTGATTATAACAGTCTGCTTGATTCCTTATTATCTTTGGATATATTTACAATTTTCTTAGGAAAATTTTGACTCTATTTTGTCTATTTTTTTTTTTTTTTTGAGACAAAGCCTCAAGCTGTCACCCTGGATAGAGTGCTGTGGTATCACAGCTCACAGCAACCTCCAATTCCTGGGCTCAAGCAAGTCTCTTGCCTCTGCCTCCCAAGTAGCTGGGACTACAGGCGCCCGCCACAACGCCCGGCCCTTTTTGGTTGAGGCCGTCATTGTTGTTGGCGGGTCTGGGCTGGATTCGAACCCGCCAGCTCAGGTGTACGTGGCTGGCGCCTTAGCCCGTTGAGCCACAGGCGCTGAGCCAAGGAGCTCAATTTTCAATGTATTTCACTTTAATTAATTTTTATGTAAATTTAGCAAGCCATATATATGGCTATCTTACTGACATTCCAGAGATGGAAGACACATTTGGGAAAGGTTGCTCTGAATCGTAATTTCCCCAATTGGTTTATTCTGAGAAGTATAAAATGTAGGGTGGAGCTGACCCTTCCCAGCAGGTTCCCACATTGGTAAAACTTTGAAATCTCCAACCTACTCCCTTTCTTAAATGTTTTGCTCGGATCTCCAACCCAATATCTCTCATCCCCCCCCAATTCCTCCATAACTTGGACAGGCTTTCAGAAAGGCCCCCTTTTTCTTTCTTTCTTTTTTTTATTAAATCATGGCTGTGTACATTAATGCAATCATGAGGTACAATGTGCTGGTACTATACACAATTTGAAATATTTTCATCAAACTGGTCAACATAGCCTTCACAGCATTTTCTTAGCTATTGTGTTAAGCCATTTATATTCTACACTTAGTAAATTTCACTTGTACCCTTGTAAGATGCACCATAGGTGTGGTCCCACCAATTACCCTCCTTCCACCCATCCTCCCCTCCCCTCCCTTTCCCCTTCTTCTTCGGCTATAATTGAGTTATAGCTTTTCATAGTAGGGCTGAGTACACTGGATATTTTTTATTTCATTCTCGAGATACTTTGCTAAGGAGAATATGTTCCAGCTCCAAGGCCCCTTTTTTCTGTTGCTGCCTGGTACTAACTAAGCACGGGTAGAATCCATAATCACACTAGTTTCTGGCACAGGCATGAACCTTGATAAATACTTATCTGCTTCACTGTTGTCTCACCTTACTGAGAAGCCTGAAAACCTACAGTTGCTTTAGGCTTTTGCACTGGGTAAGTCCTATCTACTAGGCATGATGTCATAGTTCATAGTATCTTTTCAAGGATTTTCAAAGTAATTTTTGGCAGAATGTTTTGAGCCTAATTATTGAAAGTCACATCTGAAAGGGGAGATGGACCAGAATAAAAGCCAAAATTACTACCCCTCCCATTCAACTTTGCTACAATGTGTATCTTTATAAAAAGTGTCCTGAAGTTGTAATAAGCTTTCCAGACTTGAGGGACTACTTTAAATCCCTCTGAAATGGTTAGCTGTATTTTTAAAAATACTTTTCTAAAAGAAAAAGAGTTCCGAATAATGGATCACATTTTGCAATCAGAAGTTATTAATACACAAATAGATATGTGAACATACTCCTACAATGAAAGGCATGCCTCTACTTGAAAATACACAGCCATTTATCTTGTAGATCAGCTTATAACTACCCAGGTCTCATTCTTTGCTAGTCTGGACCTGAGGATGCACTAAGATCAGTTGTGAAAATGCAGAAGTTAATTCAACTTCCTCCTGGGTGCTATGCTGCTGGAAAAAAGTACACAGCAATCACCCAAAATAAGACTTTTGGCTGATATGCTTGAATATTTAAAATGCAAAGCTACTGGTAAGAGAAGCTGAAGACAAGAAAAGAAATAAGTCAGCTTAAAATATAGGTAACTGCAGCTCCTGGCAGGAAACAGTACTGCTCCCTGCACACATTACTTCAAGGAAAGTAGTGCTTTGTTTTACAGATAAAATCTGTGGCATTATAAAAGAGAACACACAATATACTCAATTTAAGCAGTAAGTTGGTATTTTTTTTTTAATGCCTTCAAGTCACAAGTTCATTGTGACCACTCAGAAATTCCCCTCCACCAGTCCTCTCTCATAATGTGGATCTCCAAGTACTTTATTACTAATTCCCAGTTAGAGTTTGCATTTATTTCCTTAACTATGAAACCAAGATGTGAAGCCCCATCCTCACAGATGGGGAAATGAGGCAAAGAGACTGGCCACAGGCCACCAACAATTAGAAGCTAAAACCCTTGCTCATGTTTTAAATATATTAGAAAAGCAAAGCAGCTTCAGGGAGGAGATTGTTTGTCTTCTATTGATTCTTGTGTTAGACAGAGGCGGCTGCCTTGGAAAATAAGCCCTAAGCTCATCTTTAAAAATAGCCAATCATATCAAAAGTTATCTCAGAACTTCATGAATTCTAAAGGTTTTGATGTGTAACTAACTGGACCTGGAAATCACAGACCAAGGGTCTCCAGTAAGCATTTAAAAGATAACCAGATAAAGGACAGTGGGTGGGGAAGGAGCATTAGAACCTCAAAAGAGCGATAAGGACAGGGTGTGGAGAGAAGGACAATTAGCTTTGCTTGAGAAATATGTAACAAAATGGCCAGTGTCTCTCACGTAGCTTTCGGGGAAGGGCAACTAGAGAGATCGCGTTTTCCTGGCTGCAAGACTGGGTCGGCTTTCAGTCTTCCCTCTTGTTCCTTTTACAGGAGTTGGGGGCGGGGAACGAGAACACTGGTGGCGATCTGGGGCTGCATCATCTTCCCTATTCCAGTCCTGGGAATTCTTGAAAACTCCTTCCAACCCAATTCCAAACGGACTCTCTGGGTTCGTAACAACAGCGCGGAATATGAAAGGAAGGGTCCCCTTGTAGTCACAGAGGGCAGTGAGCTCCTCCAGCCAGAGTTCCAGCCCAAGCCGCCCTCCCGTCCCACAGGTCTCCAGCCCTTTGGCACGCACACTCCTGTCCGCTCACAGCTTCCGCATCCCTCCTCTGAGCCGCTCCCCACGCATCTCTGCCCCTCACCCCGCCGCGCCCCATTGCCTCCCACGTCTACCCAGCCCGGGGCAACCCCTACACCTTGCCAGCCCCTTGGTCTATCTCCTACAGGTCTGGGGGGCTGGACTACACAGGGGATTTACGATGGTCGACTCTGCCTCCCCCGCCACCCCCGGGCGCGTGCTCACCCGGCGGCCGCGTTCTCGAACTTGAGCGCGAGCGTCTCCTCGATGATGCGGTTGTTCACCTCTAGCAGGATCATGGCGGCGGCTGTCCCAGGCAGGGGAAGGAGAAACAGGGCGGGTGAGGGTGGGTAAGGAAGGGAAGGATGGAGGGAGCGGCCCTATGGCCCCCTGAGGAGGGGGCCTTGGTGGGGTAGGAGGTTAAGGGAGAAGGGTAAAGGGACTGGAGTGGAGGGAGGAGGTAGACGCACGCGCTGGCCCACGTACGTACTGACTGTGGAGATACCCACCCACCCAACCCACCTGGCCCCGAAGCCTAAACCCTCCTGCCGAGCCGCCGCCGCCTCACGGAGAAGCCCGGTCCCCGCCCAGCCCCCGGCTCTAGCCGGCCACTTCCGCTCTCACACCCACTTCCGCTCGCTGCCGGACGCGCGGCCCCACAGCGCTATTTCCGCTCCGACATCGTGCGCGCGCACGCAAATGCGCCAGGGGGAGGGGCTGAGCTTGAGTGTACGGACCGCCATCGCCCCGCCTCTACTTTCCCACAGACCCCTCCCTCACATCCAACCGTAGGAGCATGGCCCGCTTCGAGCTGTCATTTCACCGAGGCACAGCTCGCTGTCCTTCTCCCTCTTGCTTTTCTCAGAGCTCCGATTCCGCCCTTCTGTTCTTCTCATTTCAGCGACTCGCACTCCCTCTCACTAGAAGCTCGCCCTCATCTCCCAAAAAGGTTCTTTGCTGTCAGCTTATTTGTTCTGGGTGCCGCTTTTACGTTCCAGATTAACACGCATTCACTTCTCTAACAAATATTTAGTGGGCTCTTGCTCTGTGCTGGGGATACAGTGGTAAAAATGAAATAGATGAGGTCCTTATACTCTGGAGAAGGAAACACACAATAAACTAATTATTAACTGTGCTTTGCTAAAAGAGTAATGAAGGGAAGGAATGAGAAGTTACCTAGGTGGTTAGGCTCAGATGGACCTCCCTGAGTTCCTGTCATACTTACACTTCTATGCCTAGGGAGCTGCCTCGGGTGTCCCGAACATGATTTTTTACTGTCTTTAAAACTCTCACCTTCCGGCTCGGCGCCTGTGACTCAACGGGCTAAGGCGTCAGCCACGTACACCTGAGTTCGCGGTTCGAATCCAGCCCGGGCCCGCCAAACAACAATGATGGCTGCAACCAAAAAATGGCCTGGCGTTGTTGGCGGGCGCCTGTAGTCCCAGCTACTTGGGAGGCGGAGGCAAGAGACTCGCTTGAGCCCAGGGATTGGAGGTTGCTATGAGCTGTGATGCCACAGCACTCTATCCAGGGTGACGGCTTGAGGCTCTGTCTCAAAAAGAAAAAAAAAACTCTCACCTTCCAGTACCTTTGCCAGAGGAATACCTTCCTACTCATTGGGGTATGGAATTTGAAGTCTTTGACCTACATCTGCACCTTCTGCCTGTGTATCCTTTTTGTAGTCTCCCTCCTCCAAGAAGAATACAACAAACTTAGTTAACTCCTTCTACATGCAGAAAAAAGAAAAGAATGTTTTCTAAGTGTTGGCAGGCGGAAGGGTTAAAAAAACGAACAAAAATGAACTTACAATTAAGGCCCCAACAGCTCTTTAAAGTAAATTACTTTAGAGCTCCAGGGCATTGCAAATCACCCCAAATTATATAGGGTTTTGGGTTTTTTTCTTTTTTGAAACGGAGTCTCCCTCTATCACCTTGGGTAGAGAGCCTTGGTGTCATAGCTCACAGCAACCTCAAACTCTTAAGCTCAAGTGATCCTTTTGCCTCAGCCTCACAAGTAGCTGGGACTACAGACCCTTGCCAACACGCCCTGCTAGTTTTTTCTATTTTTAGTAGAGACAGGTCTAGCTCTTGCTCAGGCTGGTCTCAAACTGAACTCCTGAGCTCAGGCCATCCACCCGCCTCAGCCTCCTAGAGCGCTAGGATTATAGGAGTGACCCAGCCAGACTGGGGCCGTTATCCTAACGTTTTATTTATTTATTTATTTATTTATTTATTTATTTATTTATTTTATTTTAGTTTTTTTTTTGAAACAGAGCTTCACTATGTCACCCTTGGTAGAGAGCTGTGGCATCACAGCTCACAGCAACTTCAAACTCTTGGGCTCAAGCAATTCTCTTGCCTCAGCCTCCTAAGTAGCTGGGACTACAGGCCTCTGCCACAATGCCCAGCTATTTTTGTTGTTGTTGCAGTTGTCATTGTTGCTTACCTGGCCCGGGCCAGGTTCAAACCTGTGAACTTTCAGTGGCTGAAAAAAGTTTTATGTGGCTGGCACTATAACCACTGTGCTGCAGGCGCTGAGCCTATCCTAATGTTTTAATATTAATGTCTTTTGAACTAAAATGATGCATATAAATAATTTACGATATGTGTATGCATTATACTAAAAAGCTTGTAATGAAAAAATTACACTGGCCTACTCTTCACTGGCAATATCCTCAACTCTTCCACAGATTTATCTTCATGGTTCTAAAAAAATGTTATTTATTGATTTGTTACTTTTTGGCATCATCTGTTGACTGCCATGGTAAATAACAAGTTGAGTCCATCACTTCTGCTCTCCACTATGTAGTTTGTAATAATTTTTGGTTAAACTAATAATTGTTTTATTTATTGATGAGCCAAGAAAAGCACTACAATCATGCCTTCCAGATTATATAGCCTTTCATTTTTCTTAGGGTTAACTATTTTCTTTTTTCTCTCATTTGCCTGATTTTCTACTGACAGTGTTTACAATTGGCTTGACCTCCAAGTGTTCTAAGACTCTTTCAAAAAGTTTAGCAATAATATTTTCCATACATTTGAATACATTAGTTCCACTTTTTCTCTGGACTCTGTCTCAGAGCCTTTCTTCCTCTTGTTTCAATCTGGACTGACTGCTGTCTAGACTTGTCCTACAGTTGTTATCCTGGGATTTTCCTTTCCTTCCCGTGGCCCGCGCCCTAACCACGAGGCTACAGGGCCAAACCTTTCTTTTGCTTTATAAAGAAAAAGTTTAGAGCACTTCCAAAGGCAGTTGGAAGTGGGTCCCTCTTATGAAGGAGCAGAGGTGAGAAAGACCAGGAGTTTTCTTTATGGATGTTCTAGGCTGGTTTTGTCCATTTCCTAGATCCTGTGTCTTCCTCTTTATTGGTATACTTCCTTGTTTTGCTAAAGCACTTCCCCTAGTAACTTCCGAAGAAAGGGAGCTAGGTAATTTGTTGTCAGAATCTTCGCGTATTTAAAAATGTCTTACTTCTATCCTAACACTTGATTTGTTGTTGGAATGGATATTCAAGTTTAAACATAATTTTCCTTCATCATTTTGAATGAATTACTTCATTTCTATTACCTTTCAGGGTTGCTGTAGTATTATTCTATCTTTAATGTAATTCCTCCTTTTATTTCCTATATGATTTAAAAGCAAAATGCATAAAAAATAATTGTAAATATATGTTAATAGGCACATAGGTATGATATAAATATGTCATTTGTGATAATAAAATCAGAAGGCAAGAATGGAGCTGTATAAATGCAGAGTTAATGTATGTTACTAAAGTAATTTGGTATCAGTTTAAACTAGACTTTTTCCTTCTTTCTTTCTTTTTTTTTTTAGAGACAGAGTCTCATTTTGTCCCCCTCGGTAGAGTGCTGTGGCATTACAGCTCACAGCAACCTCCAGCTCTTGGGCTTAGGCAATTCTCTTGCCTCAGCCTCCCGAGTAGCTGGGACTACTGGCACCTGGCACAATGCCCGGCTGTTTTTCTTGTTGTTGCAGTTTGGCTGGGGTTGGGTTTGAACCTGTCATCCTCGGTACATGGGGCTGGTGCCCTACTCACTAGACTCAAACAAGACTTTTATAAATTTAGGATGTTAATTGTAATCCCGAAGTCAATGGCTAAGAAAATAACCAAAAAAACGTGGAGAATGAAATGAAGAAGGAATCAAAATCATGCACTAGAAAAGTCAATCAAACACAAAAGGACACAGTATAGAAGGGAATGAAGGACAAGAAAAGATATAAAACATATAGAAAACAAATAGCACAATAGCAGATGTAAGTTCCTTACTACAGTAATTATTTTAAATGTAAGTGGATTAATCTCAGTTAAAAGACAGAGATTGACAGGATAAATTAAGAAAACATCATCCAACTCTTTGATCCTCAAGACTCTCTTCAGATCTAAAAACACAAAGAGGTTAAAAAGTAAATGAATGGAAAAAGATATTCCATGCAAATAGTAACAAAAAGAGAGCAGAGGTGGCTATACTAGTATCAGAAAAAGTAGATGGTAAGTCAAAACTGTTACAACACGCAAAGAAGAACATTGTGTATTGATAAAAAGATCAATCCATGCTCTGCGATTGTAGCACAATGTTTACAGCTCTGGCCACATACACCCAGACTGGCAGGTTCGAACAGGCCAGGCCAGCTAAAACAACAATGACGATTGCAACAAGCAACAAAAAAAAAAATAGCCAGGCATTGTGGCAGGTGCCTGTAATTCCAGCTACTCAAGAGAATTGCCTAAGCCCAAGAGCTGGAGGTTGCTGCAAGCTGTGACGCCACAGCACTCTACTGAGGGCGACAGTGTGAGACTCTGGCACTCTACTTAAGGTGACAGCTTGAGACTCTGTCTCGAAAAAAAAAAATAGGTGACTAAGTCCTTTAAAGGATAGTATAAATAGCATATTTCTTCCTTAATTTTCAAAAGGAAACCTTTATTGACTTTTATTATCATGCAAGTAACACATGTGCCTTGTAAAAAGTATAAATAATAGAGAAAATTTCCTTTGAAATTCTATCCCACAGAGGTAACAACTGTTAGTAGTGGCTGTCTTAGCGATAGGTTATGTATTAAACAAAAGATTACTGTGGGAATTGTGTGAGCTGTTTTTCTCACATTAACATTGTATGTCCTGGCTTGGCGCCTGTGGCTCAAGCGGCTAAGGTGCCAGCCACATACACCTGGCAGGTTCGAATCCAGCCCAGGCCTGCCAAACAACAATGACAGCTGCAACCAAAAAAAAAAAAAAAAAAAATGGCTGGGCGTTGTGGTGAGCGCCTATAGTCCCAGCTACTTGGGAGGCGGAGGCAAGAGACTCGCTTGAGCCCAGGAATTGGAGGTTGCTGTGAGCTGTCATGCCACGGTACTCTATCCAGGGTGACAGTTTGAGGCTCTGTCTCAAAAAAAGAAAAATTGTGTGTTCTGTGTCAATATATAAAGATGTTCCTTACCTTTCATAACATCCGCCTGGTCTCCATAACATCTCCAAGTCTCATAAATTTATTTAACTAAAACCCTGTTAATAGGCATTTAGGTTGTTTCTATCATTTCAGTACAATGACCATTTTTGTTTTTTTTCAAATTAATAAGAGGGTACAAATGTTTAGGTTATATTGTTTTCAATTCTAAGGTAAAGTTCAAGTTGTAGTTGAGCCCTTCATCCAGGGGGTATGCTGAACACACTTGCATTGTGCACTTTAGGTGAGATCCTGCCAATTGCCCTCCCTCCTCTCCATATTGGTTCCATATTAGTATTGAGTACGTTGGATACTTTTTTCCCCTTTCTTGAGATACCTCACTAAGAAGAATGTATTTCAGCTCCATTCAGGTAAACACAAAATGTGTAAAGGCTCCATCTTTTCTTGTGGCTGAATAGTACTCCATGGAATACATATACCACAGTTGTTAAACCGTGGGTTCATGGGCACTTGGGTTGCTTCCAGATCTTGGCAATTGTGAACTGAGCTTCAATAAACATTCAATGACCTTTCTTGTTCATGCAACTTTGCATTCCAGTGCCAGTAGTTTTAAAAAATAAATTCCTAGAGGAGGGAAACATGCACGTTCATTTCAAATTTTGGTAACTGTCTTCCAAATTGTCCTCCAAAAGGCTGGTCCAATTTAGCCTTCCATTTGAAGAATGTTAGGGCAGTTGCTTCCCCCATCCCTTGCCAACAAGTGGCTATCAGAAAAAAAATTCAAATCCTATTCACCTAATTTTTCTCAGAAAAAATAATGTCTTATTTTGATTTGCTCTTCTGTAATTATTAGTGAAGTTGAATATCTGGATTGTAAGTTTTGGCCATTTACCTATCTTTTTTTTTTTTTTTTTAAGACAGAGCCTCAAGCTGTCGCCCTGGGTAGAGTGCTGTGGCATCACAGCTCACAGCAACCTCCAATTGCTGGGCTCAAGCGAGTCTCCTGCCTTCGCCTCCCAAGTAGCTGGGACCAGAGGCACCCGCCATAACGCCCGGCCATTTTTTGGTTGCAGCCTTCATTGTTGTTTGGCGGGCCGGGCTGGATTTGAACCCGCCAGCTTAGTTGTACTTGGCTGACGCCTTAGCCCGTTAAGCCACAGGCGCTGAGCCTCAAGCGAGGTTTCTTGCCTCCGCCTCCCAAGTAGCTGGGACTATAGGTGTCCACCACAACGCCCAGCCATTTTTTGGTTGCAGCCGTCATTGTTGTTTGGCGGGCCGGGCTGGATTCGAACCCGCCAGCTTAGGTGTACGTGGCTGACGCCTTAGCCCATTGAGGTACAGGAGCTGAGCCTACCTATCTTTTTTAATAGAGTGTGTCTTCATACTTTTTAATGAGGAAAAACTCATTTACCTACTGGGCATGACTTATTATTTTAAATAGTCCTTCCTTTGTTAAATAATATTATTCTTTCTTCATTATGTTGCAAATAGTTTTTCCATTTTGATATTTGTCTTTAACTCTATAATTGGTTTGTTTTGCCATGTAGAGATTTTACATTTTAATGTTGTATTTGTCAATCTTTTCCTTTTCTTTGGTTTTTGTCATTAGAATAGTCCTAAGAAATCTGATTGCCACATGAAGATTATAAAAAAACCTTCTATGCTTTTTCTATTACTCTGTGATTTAACTTTTTTCTTTTCTTTTTTTTTTTTTGAGACAGAGTCTCACTATGTCGCCCTTGCAGTTGTCATTGTTGTTTAGGTGGCCCGGGTGTTTGAACCTGCCAGCCTGGGTATACTTGGCTGGCGCCCTACCCACTGAGCTATGGGCGCTGCCCTGATTTAACTTTTTTCATTAAAATTGTATTATTTTGGCTCGGCGCCTGTGGCTCAACGGGCTAAGGCACCAGCCACATACACCTGAGCTGGCGGGTTCGAATCCAGCCCGAACCCGCCAAACAACAATGATAGCTGCAACCAAAAAAAAAAATGGCCGGGCGTTGTGGCGGGCGCCTGTAGTCCCAGTTACTTGGGAGGTGGAGGCAGGAGACTCGCTTGAGCCCAGGAATTGGAGGTTGCTGTGACCTGTGATGCCACGGTACTCTATCCAGGGTGACAGCTTGAGGCTCTGTCTCAAAAAAAAATAAATAAATAAAATAAAAAATAAAATTGTATTATTTTATGCTTCTTTTTTTTGGTAGAGACAGAGTCTCACTTTATCGCTCTCAGTAGAGTGCCGTGGTGTCACACAGCTCACAGCAGCCTCCAACTCCTGGTCTTAGGTGATTCTTCTGCCTCAGCCTCCTGAGTAGCTGGGACCACCGGCGTCTGTCACAAAGCCCGGCTATTTTTTTGTTGCAGTTTGGCTGGGGCTGGGTTTGAACCCACCACCCTCGATATATGGGGCCGGCGCCTTACTGACTGAGCCACAGGCGTAGCCCTATTTTATGCTTATTTTTATTTTTATTTTTTATTTTTTATTTTTTTTGGTTGCAGTCATTATTGTTGCCAGGCGGTCCCGGGCTGGATTCGAACCCGCCAGCTCAGGTGTACGTGGCTGGCGCCTTAGCCCGTTGAGCCACAGGCGCCGAGCCGCTTATTTTTAATTAGATGGGCAATATATGATGACATCCTACTTACTTCCTTTATATCCCTTTCCCCGCCCATATATACTTCATAAGCAGGGAGGAGAAGTGGAGGGATGATAAGAAAGGCAAGATTTTTTTTGTGTGTGTGTGAACTTAAATAATTCTGCATTTCCATTTGAAAAAAAGAAGCAGTTACTGTTATTCGATTTGGCTTATCCTTTAAGACTCTTTTAATGCTGGGTGGCACCTGTGGCTCAGTGAGTAGGGTGCCGCCCCATATACTGAGGGCGGCGGGTTCAAATCCGGCCCCAGCCAAACTACAAGAACAAAAACAAAATAGCCAGGCGTTGTGATAGGCACCTGTAGTCTCAGCTACTTGGGAGGCTGAGGCAGGAGAATTGCCTAAGCCTAGGAGTTGGAGGTTGCTGTGAGCTGTGTGACGCCACGGCACTCTACTGAGGGTGATAAAGTGAAACGTCTCTACCAAAAAAAAGGACTCTTTTAATGTGTTTACATTTATATGTTCATATGGATATATATGGATGCACATTTAACATAAATGGTATCATTCTACACATGTTATTTTTAACCTGCTTTTTCATTGCACATTAAACATTTCCATGTCAGAGTGTATATATATGTGTATACACACATCTACATTTCCTTTTCTAAATGCTGCATAATTGCCTATTATATGAATGTGTAGCATAAATTATGGTTGAATTCTTTTCTTTTTAAGTTTTTGATTCACCTGAATTTTTTTTGTTTGTGTGTGCAAATGGAGTGAGTTAGGGATATGACAATTTTTCCTGATAGTTTCCCAACTATCCTAACACCATGTGTTGAATAACCCACCTTTTCCATATGGACGTGGGTGGCTACTTTTGTAATTGAATGAACACCAAAAGGACAACGCTTGGAGATAAACAGAGCAAAGTGCTCAGGAACATCTGAAGGAGCTTCCTACTTCAGCTGGCCCCTCAGTACCAGATGACATGGGTATTCCTTTATTTAATTTCTTTCTTTCTTTTTTTTTTTTTTTGAGACAGAGTCTCACTTTGTTGCCTTGGTGGAGTGCCATGGCACCATAGCTCACAGCAACCTCAAACTCTTGGGCTCAAGCAATTCCATTTTGCCTCAGCCTCCTGAGTAGCTGGGACTACAGGCACCTGCCACAACACTCAGCTAGTTTTAGATATAGAGTTTCAATTCTGCTCAGGCTGGTCTCAAACTCTTGAACTCAAGGGATCTACCCTTCTTGGCCTCCCGGAGTGCTAGGATTACAGGCATAAAGCGGTGTGCTTGGCCTTGCCATGGGTATTCCTATTTCTCCCCACACTGTGCAGCATGCTCTGCACAGGCATAAGAAAAGGCCTGACCAATATTCCCTAACTTGTTCTCAGGGATTCAGAAATCTTAGTTTTGCAATGAAACCATTTAATACCACTGCTACCACCGCTAATCCCATGTGTGCTTATTATTCAGCAGACCTGCCAATCATCTCCATCTCCCTAGAGTTCCTTGAGATTTGTGTGGCCCTAGGTGCCATATGACTCAGAGAAAAATCCTGTTCAAGAACCTTCCCTTTTGAGAATTGGAACATGGGTATCAGAGACAAAGACAGAACTGAGTTTGCTTTTGCAAAGTGCTCCTATGACAACAATTAGATGGTTTCGGGTGGCACAAGGTGAATCTGTTTTAACCATTACAGGTTTATTTTAAGGTATATTAGAAAAAGATAAAATGCACTCATGAAAGCCAAAAGCTTAAAGTATGTATTTAAGTTAACAAAAAGGAATCAATTCAAAGAAGAATATTGTAGTTGAGCACACATGGAAAAAATGCTGAAGATGGTTTGAGGATGATTAAAGTTTGGAAGACCCCATATTATATGATAGTATTATCAAAACCTAACTGACTGGCTCGGCGCCTGTGGCTCAACAGGCTAAGGCGCCAGCCACGTACACCTGAGCTGGTGGGTTCGAATCCAGCCCGGCCTGCCAAACAACAATGACGGCTGCAACCAAAAAATGGCCGGGCATTGTGGCAGGCGCCTGTAGTCCCAGCTACTTGGGAGGCAGAGGCAGGAGACTCGCTTGAGCCCAGGAATTGGAGGTTGCTGTGAGCTGTGATGCCACAGCAC
>CAUYRH010059458.1:0-27264 GCA_963574655.1 Perodicticus potto
GTCGCAGGAAGCAGTTAGATGGAGTCTTCGCCCCTGTTCCCTAACAGCAGTTATAGTTTGTACTTGGAGAGGGAGAACTGATGCAGGACATTTGGCGCCCTAGCCAGCTCAGCGGAGCTGGCGGACCTGCCGCCTCCTCCTTGGTGGTGTCGGTGCTGTAGCAGCCAGCTGAAGAGCCAGCAGGCTGGATGACAGGCAAGGAGGGGGACCTCCAACCCCCACCGGAGGCTCCAATAGCCAAAAAGTCTGGACAACTGCCGAGGAGACAACTGTGCCTTGGTGTCTCCTTCACTTTACACTTAGGACTAAATGTGGAACCCCCATTTCCTATGCCTAGGTCAATTTCATGTGAATTTCCTAGGCCTTAATTCCATCAATGGACTGTGTCCATTCATTGATACATTCATTCACTTTGCCCTGGAAGGGACTGTGTTCGTTCATTGATACACTCATTCACCTTGCCCCCAGAGGAAGGGACTGTGTTCATTCATTTCCTGGCCAAGGAACCCATACACCTTTATATACCCTGAGACTAAAAGCCTACAGGGGGAGACAGGGAAAGACCGGGAGAGAAACGGAGAGAGCTTTTCTCTCCCCACTTGAGTTCTCTCTCTCTACCAGGAGCTTTAAAATGTTTTCTGTATTCTTTTCAGTAAATAAATTCTGTCTTACCACTGGAAAAAAAAAAAAAGCCATGAAGGCTATCTTAAACAGTTTGATGAAAACATTTCAGATTGTATATGAAACCAGCACATTGTACCCCTTGATTGCACTAATGTGCGCAGCTGTGATTTAATAAAATAAATAAACTAATTAATTAAAAAAAAAGAAAGGGCACTGTCATATGTGGAGACAGCCTAAATGCCCACCAACCCAGGAATGGATTAACAAACTGTGGTATATGCATAACATGGAGAACTATTCAGCCGTAAAAAGATGGTGACTTCACATCTTTGTATAACCTGGGTGGAGTTGAAACACATTCTTCTCAGTGAAGTATCACAAGAATGGAAAAGCAATATCCAAAGTACTCTGATACTCATATGAAGCCAGTAGAAGATCTAATTCATGCCCACAAAGGAGAAGAACTCTTTCAATTCGATTTGGGGGAAGAGAGAATGGGGGATAAGAAAAGGGACTTGGGGTGCTCCTACTGAATGAGCACAACATAGGGGTGTAGGATGCACCTTTTGGGTGTGGGACATAAATACAAGAGGGATTTTACCTAACAAATTCAAATATTGTGACTTGGTTGTTTGTACCCTCATATTAACCTGAAAATTAAAAAAAAAAGAAGAAGAAATGGCATTGTCGAGACGGTGTTTCTTAGAAGTGAAATAATGGACCATAACACAGTCTGTCTTGAAACTTTCATAGTGACCTATGTATAGTTGAGATAAGTGAAAACATATGTTTATACAAAGACTTGTACAGTAATGTTAATAGCACCATTATACACGGTAGACAAAAAAATGGAAACAACTCAAATGTCCATCAGCTGAGGAGTAGATAAATAAAACGTGGCATCGCCGCACAATGGAATGTTATTCAGCTATAAAAAGGCTGCGATGTTGTGCACGCCATGGCTTGGCTGGACCTTGGAAACATGGTGATGAGTCAAAGGAGCCAGAATCAAAGGGCTGCATTTTGCTGGATTCCACTCACATGGGCAGAATGGGCAAGTTGTATCCCCCCCCACCCAATTCATATGTTGAAGTTTTAACACCCAGTACCTCAGAGTGTGACTGTATTTGAATATGGAGCCTTACAAGAGGTGATTGAAGAGTCCTACAGATGAGCCCTTAATGCAACAACATGGGTATCCTAGTGAGTGGAGGAGATTAGGACACAGTCACCAGGGACGACCGTATGAAGACAGAGAGAAAACAGCCTTCTATAAGCCAAGGCGAGAGGCCTCGGAGACACAGCTCCTAACAGGGCTCTGAGCAGGGATCAGATTGCTGCAGAGCGTCCAATCTGTGGCCCCAGGCCCCCTGCACACTGATGATTTGAGGCCTCTTTTGTTTATCTATGGTGTCTGATACTTGAAGAGCGTGTACGTACCATATTTTTTTCCTCATCAGCTTTTGTTAGTGTTTGTGCATTTTTATGTGTGGCCCAAGACAACTCTTATTCTTCCAATGTGCAGCAGAGAAAAAAAAAAGTTTGGATATTTCTAGCGGTGGTGTCAGCCAGTGTAGAGTTTTATTTAAGAGTAATTAAGAGCCACTGGAAGGCTTTAAGTTGGAGTGTACGGATCTGATTAATATTTGGGAGATAGAGTTTGCCTGGAGTCTCCAACAAGAAGTAAAGTACCCCAGACCCTAGACCCAGAGGTAAAATTTTCCATCATCCCAGGGCCTGGATTAAACTTTCTTCGTCATGTTGATTATCCTTGGCTTTAAGCAGAGTTCGTACAAAAAGAGTTTCTAAAAAAAAAAAAATGCAAACAAATTCTTTTTTTTTTTTTTGAGACAGAGCCTCAAGCTGTCACCCTGGATAGAGTGCTGTGGCATCACAGCTCACAGCAACCTCCAACTCCTGGGCTTAAGTGAGTCTCTTGCCTCCGCCTCCCAAGTAGCTGGGACTGCAGGCGCCCACCACAATGCCCGGCCATTTTTTGGTTGCAGCCGTCATTACTGTTTGGTGGGCCCAGGCTGGATTCGAACCTGCCAGCTCAGGTGTACGTGGCTGGCACCTTAGCCCGTTAAGCCACAGGTGCCGAGCTGGCAAACAAATTCTGAAAAGGGTAAGAGTCAACCCCAAATGCACATTTTGCAAGCACTCTAATCTATTTATGCCACAAAAATCTCCTAAATAGAGGAACTGGATCAACGGTAAGTAGGCATTGCTGACTTTATATGAGTGCACTGGTAATCAGGGTGGTTCTGTGTGCTGCAGAATTTTTATAGAGAGAGATTTCTGCATGGTGGTGATTTTCTGGACTCATCAGTGGATTTTGTTTTTTCATCTGGGTCAAGATCTCCAACCATCAACAAAAGGAAACATTTGACTTGAGAAATCACTACTTAATTTTGTTAATAAGCAAACCTGAAACTGGAAAAAATAATTTTGTTATGTAAACATAGGCTTGCTGTTCACCTAGTGCAAAGTATAACTCTTGCAAAATGCTGAAGGTACATGGTCCCCATGGTGCTGGAGTTTAAAATGGTTTCAGAGGAATAAAAACAGCAGCTCTGTTTATTGTGCAAATGTAGTGAATGTCAAAGCCAAATCGCAGAAACTATTTTAAACAACTGAATGCCATCTATCAGCTGGGAGCTACCTGCTTCAACAAAAGTTTAAAGGGGGAGAAAAAATCCCTTTTCTCTCCCTGTTTTTAAAGACAGTATTGGAATTAACATCTAAGCCATAAATAGTCCATGAAACAGATGACTATCATATGACTTGTGTTTTTAACCAAAATTCTAAGTGAATCTCTTTTGCATTTTTAAAAGCTATTTCGCTCTTCTGGTTTGGTATTCTGGTTAATGTGCTGAGGCAGGCGCTTGGCAGCCAGATGGAATATAATCTATATTTAGTGCTTCCATTAGCTCTTGTGTTTGAATGTGCTACCATTTCCTAATTTTGACACAAATATTCTACGAGAGTGGATTGCCATTTATGTTACTGCTGTATAATAAAGTTATTATGCTAATATGACTAATTTTTCATGGAGACTTAAAAAAAATCATGGGCATTCCCTTTTCCTTGGTCACACACTGATAAATGGGAAGATTTTGTTGTTGTTGTTGTCTATTTTTTTTTTTAAGAGACAGAGTCTCACTTTATCTCCCTCAGTAGAGTGCTGTGGCATCACAGCTCACAGCAACTTCCAACTCCTGGGCTTAAGCGATTCTCTTGCCTCAGCTTCCTCCAATAGCTGGGACTACAGGCACCTGCCAGAACACCTGGCTATTTTTTGTTGTTGTTGTTGCAGTTTGGCTGAGGCTGAGTTCGAACCTGCCACCCTGGGTATATGGGGCCAGCGCCCTACCCATTGAGCCACAGGTGTCGCCTTGTTGTTGTTGTTGTTGTTGTTGGCGGCAGTTTTTGACCGGGGCTGGGTTTGAACCCACCACTTCCGGAACATGGGGCTTGTGCCCTACTCCTTTGAGCCACAGGCTCCACCCTGTTGTTTTTTAATGGGAAGTTTGAGTTAATTTCCTTACCAGCTTCCATACTGGTCTCTCTGGGTTCTGGTTTCTCTAGACACCCCTCCCAGGCTAGTTTGCTGTTTTTTGTTTTTTCAGTTTATGGGAGTTCAGAAATCACATTAACCTTAAGAAAGGAAGAATGAGAAAGGGAACCGGTTCATCTTGGGCTAAAAAGTTCATTACTGAACTGTTCATTACTGTTCATTGCTGGAGTAATTTTTTTTTCTCTAGGATAAGAAATGATTGTCATTCTAGATGCACAGATATCACTGTGCCAAAGGGCTGCAGAGACTCTAACGCTGAACTTTTCTGAGAAAATTAATTGGCTGTTAATCAAAGTTTGAAGGTAGTAGAATTCAAGGGGGAAGTACTGTTTTTATCAGCATTTCCTGAAGCTATGTAGTAGAAGGTTCTTAGGATGACTATAAAAATAACAAGCCCCACTTGCTTATGCTAGACAGAATTTAAAGTGGTTTCACAACATTTTGTATTGAATTCGAGTAATCTCCTGGTTTCTAAAAAACCTCCTCTGAGCCCACGGTATGCTGGCATTGCTGTCAGAATCCCAGGAGTTAGTCCTTGGGCAGGTTTGGGATTTTTATTTTATTTTATTTTATTTTATTTATTTATTTTTGAGACAGAGTCTCACTATGTCATCCTCGGTAGAGTACTGTGGTGCCACAGCTCACAGCAACCTCAAACTTTTGGATTTAAGCAATTCTGTTGCCTCAGCCTCCCAAGTACCTGGGACTACAGGTGCCCGCCACAGTGTCTGGCTATTTTTTTGTAGTAGTTGTCATTGTTGTTTGGCAGGTCCGGGCTGGGTTCAAACCTGCCAGCCTTGGTGTATGTGGCTGGCACCCTAACTGCTGAGCCATGGTTTGGGGTTTTAATAAACATAGCACATGGGGCCCAGTGCGGTGGCTCAGGCCTGTAAATCTAATGCTCTGTAATGCTAAGGTGGGTGGATCGCTTGAGGGTAGGAGTTTAAGATCAGCCTGAGCAAGAGTGAGATCCTGTCTCTATCAAAAATAAAGAAAAATAGCCAGATGTGGTGGTGTGCACCTATAGTCCCAGCTACTTGGGAGGCTGAGGCAGGAGAATTGCTTGAACCCAGGAGTCTGAGGTTGCTGTGAACTGTGATGATACCACTGTACTCTAGTCAGGGGACAGAGTGAGACTCTTTTTCAAAAACAAAAACAAACAAAATAAACCACCCTAAAACGTAGCACATGGTATTAACAACCTTCTGGAATAAGAGCTTCTAACAAGAAATAAAACTTTGAAGTTACAATGACATAGAGGGGTTTGTGGACATGGGAAAGGAGGCGGGGAACCCGGCTATGCCTTCTGCGTGAGGCTGGATGCCAGATTCGTGCTGCTGTTGGGACTCAGTAGGAATATTTGCCATGTAGCTGTCGAGTGAGGGGAGAAGATGAGGGGTTCAGTGGAGTGGCCGGGAAGACTGGACTGCATTGTTGCCAGTCCCCGGGGCGGACTGCCCCGTGCTGCCGGCTCAGCACGGAAGATCAGGCATGAATGAGTGGTGCCTGCTCTTTGGTGCCTCCACTGAGGTGGGCCTTTGCTCCATGTCACGTGGGTTTCTTGCTCTCCTGGCTAAAGAGGATGACAACGAGGGGGCATCTGAGGCTGTACCAATGTCTCTCCAACAGCTCCTGCTGTTCTGACGCTGTCTTTTTTGTCTTTCCTTCACAGGGAACTGTAGCCACTGCTGGCTGCCTTCCTACTCCTCCGACTGCTTCGGTTTACTTCTTGGCCTCTCTTCCTGAAATTGTCACTTAAATGACACTTCATGCCCTTTGGCACTTGTCTATTCTTACTTTATCTATGCTTCCTGGACAATCTCATCCGTTCCCAAGGCTTCAATTACCATTTCTGTTGCCGATGGCTCTAAAATGAAATCTACACCTCCAGCTCAGAACTTGTTCTCTGGGCCCAGAGACATCTCAAACTCAACACGTTGGAATCAAACTCATGATAGTCCCCCAACCCCCTCACGCTCCGCCTCCTGCCCCACCAGGCCTACTCCTGAGATCCTGGTCTCTGTAAAGTGGCCAAGATTTACTGTGTGTGTGATATTCCAGGCTTGCTTCCAGGCAGTTGACATACTTTACCTCATTTAACCTTTTCCAGAGCCCAGTACAGGAGATACCATTAGCATCCGCACTTTGCACATCTGAGGGCGCAGCGATCTGGTGCCCTGTCCCAGGTTGGACAGCTGGGCGCAGGCAGAGCTGGTGCATGGACGCAGGGCCCACACTGTCAGCCATGCTGCTGTGCCACTGGCTGTTGTATGTTTACCCAAGTCAGAAACCCGGGAATCATTTTTAATGTGTCCCTCTCCCCTGCCCCCCTGTATCTGATCCAATGCCAAGTGCTGTCACTTTTACCTCCTGAGTAGCATGAGCCTTCTATTTTTCTCTGCTTCCCCATGACATGCTAGTCCAAGCTCTCATCTCTTGCCTGGACACCCACAGCGCTTCCTAACACCTCCTCCTGCTGTTCTCTCCTCTCTCCTTCCCACCCCAGCTATTTCCCACACTGCAGCCTCTCTGAAACAGAATTCCCATGTGTCACTTCACTATGTAAAATGCTCCAGGGCTTTCCCTGTCCTCAGGGCAAGGTCTGAACTCTAAGGTGGCTGAAAAGGCACACTCTGGACTCTGTTCTCTCCAGCCTCATCCTTCTCCTGATACCCTGTCCCCTGCACTGGTACTGTCCCCGTGCCTCCCTCTTATGAAGCCCTTTCCTGCCTCCTGGAAGGCCCCTGCTTTCTCTTACCTGTTCACACTGAACTGTCTGATCCTTTTGCCTGGAACGCCCTTCCCACCTCTGTGTACCTGGATTACTGCTAACCATTTTTGAAGGCTTTGGGAATCTCCTTCCTGAGATCTAGACTTTGGTGCCTGGTCTGTGTGTCCAGGATGGGTGTCACCTGCTGTGTGCCAGGCTTTGTTCTGAGCACTTTAAATATATTAGCTTGTTTAATTTCGCAAAAGCTCTATGAAGTAGGTAAGCACAATTATTGGTACTTCTGTACCAGGTGAATATTCAGTCATAGTCCAGTTGGGAAAACAAAGGCAGGGCTTGAGCCTGGGCTCTGACTACAAGGGCATTGCAAGAGCAGAAAAGGCAGAGTGGGTGCTAGGCAATCCAGATGTGAGTGGCAGTGGGAGATGGCTGCTGCAGGTTGGAGGGACAGAAAGGAGAGAGGTGTCACCAGAGCTCAGACGCAGGGACTGCCCAGCAGGAACTAGAGCTCCAGAGGAGATGCCAGGGCAGCCACTGCAATCAGAGAGGGGTGAACTGCCCTGACACTGCTTCCCCTAACTGCCACGCTCCACCACCGCTTCCCATCGGCACAGCTAACGGGGCACTCACTGGCAGGAGTGTGGGAAATGCAGTTTGCAGGGGTCACAGGAGAGATGGGAGAGGATTGAGAGCAAACAGGCAGAAGACAGGCCCAGAGAAGTTAGCTAGGTTGGTGTGGCTTACGTGGCTTCCAGTGGCAAGGCCAGGTAATTTGACATTAGCATGTGTGCCCCTGATCACTGAATACATTGCCTCTCTGGGAAGCTGGGGACAGACACCAAATCGCTGTGCCCTAAATGTGTCCAAAGGGAATAAAAGCAGTATCCTCTGAACAGACCTATGGAAAGATTAAATGAGCTTACGCACATCAAATACTCTCAGTGGTGCCTGGGCTATTATCAGTACAGTAAGTCTTGGCCTCACCATTAGAGAGACAAGATCTCAGGAGAAGACAGTGGTCTGGGTGTGGGGGCCCATGACCAGCACTGTTCTAAACTCTTTCTCTAGAAGGTAGTTGAAACCTCCATTTTACAAATGACAAAACAGAGCCCTAAGAGTTTGAGTTGGCCAAGGTGACATAGCAAAAGTGGGAGGAGAACTCAAGAATTAGACTCTGGAGTCAGAGCATTTGCTGCCATATTGAAATTCCCATGTGATGAATTCTCTCCCCACTAATGTGTACATTCTCTGGGGTCACAGTCATGCCTTTGAGCTTTTGATTTCCTGATACTGGCTGGGCACCTGTCACCTGGGAGGCACTCACTGCACATTACTTCATGGCTTATTAAATGGTCTGGTGATTTGCTGATGCCTTGGAGAGTAGATGTTGCATGGACTTGTTTCTGGATTTCTTGGTCAGCAGTGAGGTGCAGAGGGAAGCCCAGTCTCTCTGCAGGAACTGACCCTGGGTCATCTCCACAGCCGTTCCCGTGTTCCCTCGCTGCCATTCCACCCAGTTCTGCAATGTTGTTCCCTGCCTTTCCTCTTGCAGAGGCCATCTATGTTCTGCCTCTCCTGAGTGCCCGGTGGCCACTAAGACGAGAAAGGTAAGAGCCAGAGTGGGAAGATGGCAGCAAGGGGCTGGAAAGGAAAATGAAATGGGGTAAAAGGTCTCTGTTAGAGTTCTTGGGGATACTTACCCATCATAATTTGAAAATGCACATCTGGAGGTAAGAAGAGGCTGGAATTACATATAGCTAGGATGAATAATTTCCACTATAATCTGAGCCATCAAGCTGCTGTGTGAAGTGGAAGCAGCCCAATCTTCCCTGCCTCTGTCTCTGCCCATAAAGAAGAGGACAAAGGTCATTTTCACCGAGTGTTGGAAAGGTGCTTCCTAATTATCAGAGAAAGTCTGTAATGAATTAATTACTGAATCTGGCTTTGGCATGAGAGCACTGACTAAAACATTTTTTTTTTTTTATTTGTTGCAACCCGTATGATTTTGGGGATGATGCTTTTTCTGGAAGCTTCTCTCATCTTGCCAGCAGAAAGAGTTGAGCTTCTTGTGAAAAGCCAATGTGTGTTATTTGACAGATAATATAAATTATATACCTAATAGTGGTTTATTCTTCTCTTTGGCTTGTTTACAAAGGGCAGAGCCATACTAACGGATGGCTTAGAAGCATGTGATGTTTCACAGAATACCTTTTATGTACTAAGCTCGCCACTGTGACTTAATTTTCTGTTCTATTTTCTTTTAGTTCCCCATCCCCTGCTAACACCAACTTATATTTAACTGACTTTATCTTGGCTGAATTATATGCATCTTTGTAATCCATCCTCAGTCCTCCCCAGGACAACACACAAATAAATGAACAAAGAGTTAATTACTCAAATCTTTTTAATCATAGAGTTAACTCCTGGCTTTACTTTTGTAGTGGAGCACTTTGAGTTACTAACATACATCAATGTACCATCACTTTCTGGACTGAACTAATCCAGCAGAGATGAATTTATGGCAAAAAGCTGTAATATATTAAATTCCAGAGTTCCCTAGCTGAAAGAAGGTATTATTTTAGAGTTGTTGATCGAGAAATAGATGGTGACAATTGACTCCATTTTGGTAATGCCTTTACGTGAGTTGATATTTGATAATACATGTACAAATAATAAACTTATAATGTATTCATTGTACTTTGTTAGTCACAACCAATTCACATACAAATGAAAAATAGTTGCACAGATATGTATGGTAGAAAGTCTCCACGGGGTCTCGGACAACGTCCATGAGATGAAGGAATAGAAGGCCCGTGTAGGAATGCCATGGACCTCTCCAGAGGCTGAGTTTTGGGGGCTGGGAGCCTTGGCCTTCTCCCTTTACTCATTTTTCGATGTGTATTTGGTCAGGTGCTGGTGTCCCCAGGTGTGCTTTGGTTACTGGAGTGCTTCCCTTTCATGAAAATCGGAAAGTAATTGGTTCCAACGCAACCTTCAGTGATAAAATTTCCCTTCCAATTTTTCTTGCTGTTGTTGTTGTTTTGTTTTGAGACAAGTTCTCGTGCTGTCACCCAGGCGGGAGTATAGTAACCTGATCACAGCTCACTGAAACCTTGAACTCCAGGCTCAAGAGATCCTACTGTCTCTGCCTTCCGAGTCCTCGGGACTGCAGACATGCACCACTTGCTCCAGGCAAATTTTTTTTTTTTTGAGACAGAACCTCAAGCTATCACCCTGGATAGAGTGCCGTGGCATCACAGCTCACAGCAACCTCCAATTCCTGGGCTCAAGTGAGTCTCCTGCCTTTGCCCCCCAAGTAGCTGGCACTACAGGCGCCCGCCACAACGCCCGGCCATTTTTTGGTTGCAGCCGTCATTGTTGTTTGGCGGGCCCAGGCTGGATTCGAACCTGCCAGCTCAGGTGTACGTGGCTGACGCCTTAGCCTGTGGAGCCACAGGTGCCGAGCCCAGGCTAATTTTGTTTAAAAATTTTTTTTACAGATAGGTTGCCTATACTGGTCTTGAGCTCCTCTCTTCAAGTGATCCTCCTACCTTGGCCTCCCAAAGTGCTGGGATATGCTACGTACCTGTAATAGGCTCACACCTGTAATCCTAGCATTCTTACAGACTGAGGCAGGAGGATTACTTGAACTCAGGAATTCAAGACCAGTCCGAGCAAACTGAGACCTCTTCTCTACTAAAAATGGAAAAATTAGACAGGTTTTGTGGTGAGCATCTGTAGTCCTGGCTACTCGGGAGGCTGAGGCAGGAGGATCGCTTGAGCCCAGGAGTTTGAGGTTGCTGGGAGCTAGGCTGACTTCATGGCACGCTATCCTGGCCAATAGAGTGAGACTCTGTTTCAAAACTAAACAAAGAGAGTAACAACAACAAAAAAGCAAAACCAAAGTACTGGTGTTACAAGCATGTGCCACTGTGCCTGGCTCCATCCTAACTTTCTAAACACACATTAAAAGCACTTGATTAAATTATAACACTGTTTAACTAAATATGCCGTTGTATTGGGATTTTATCTTTTTACCTGCCCTGATATAACATTTTGTTATCAATCACTTACAAATTATCAATTATATATTTCTGTTAAAGAATAGCTCTAAGAAGACAGGGATCTTGTTTTGTGAAAAGAAAATTATGGGGAAGCTCATCATGTGACTGACGTCACACTACAGGTTAGAAGCTGAGCTAAGACTAGAATTTTCTTTTTTTTCAAAATTTACTTATTTTTAGAAAGGGGGATCTCACTCTTTTGCCCACGTGGGCCTCAAACTCCTGGGCTCAAGCAATTCTCCTTACTAAGCCTCCTGAGTACCTGGGACTATAGGTCCAGACCACTATGCCCACCTAGACTTTGAATTTTATTGTCTTTTATTTTATATTGCCTAAAGCCTGTCTTTAAAAAAACGTAATTTTGCGGCTGGGCACAGTGGCTCAAGCCTGTAATTCTAGCACTCTGGAAGGTTGAGGCAGGTGGATCACTTGAGTTCAGGAGTTCAAGACTAGCCTGAGTAAGAATGAAACCCCCATCTCTTCTAAAAATAAAAAAACTAGCAAAAATAGAAAAACTAACCAGGCATTGTGCTGGGAACCTATAGTCCCAGCTACTTGAGAGGCTGAGGCAGGAGGCTGGCTTGAGCCCACGAATTTGAGGTTGCTGTGACCTAAGCTGAGGTCACAGCACTGTAGCCTGGGCAACAGAGTGAGACTCTGTCTTAAAAAATAAATTAATTCAATATAAATAAATTTAAACTTTTAAACTTTTAAATAAATAAGACTCCAAGCCCTCAGCTACCTCTTAGTCTCTTACCTTTATTCCCTGGTGAAATTCTAGCACTGTGCACAGACCTATCGGTATCTCCTTGCCCTTGGCAGCTTTAGCTCCTGTTGGGGTCTTGAAGACCCTCCACCATTTACAGAGAATAAGAAATCAATCATCCCTTTCAGACAATAGCTTTTCTACTACGCAGCATTTTTATGAACAGAAGCTGGCATATCTGAGCTATAGGATTTTTGTGGTTATTTAATGAAATTTATTGAAACCAATTCTGCAAAGCGGTGTTTCTGTGGGTAGCCACAGCTCAAGAAAGACCTATGCTTCAACCCCAATATTAAAAAACATCCAGTAAAAGGCCCTCCTGCCTGAGAAACATCCCCTGCAGACACCTCCCAGGCACCAGGGAAGCTGGCAGGGCTCCATTGTGGTTATCTCAGTGTGGATATTTTTTTTTACTCAGCCCCTGACAAGAGAAAATTCTAAATTATAGTTCATCCTGCCTCTTGGGGTTCCCAGAGGGATTTTTTGAGAGAAAATGCAGGTTCATTTTTGAACTGACAACCAAGGCCCCCATATTTGGCTAAGTGTTAAGAAAAGGAAGAAAGAGAGAGAAAGCCAAAGAAGGAAAGAAGGAAGGATGAAAGAAAGGTAGAAGAGAAAGGAAAAAGAAAAGAAAAGAAAGAGAAGAAAAGAGAGAAAAGGCATGCGATGAAACAAGCAGGCTTTCTTTTCTTGGGGCGGTGCAGGGTAGCAAGGACAGTGGGAGGGTGGGAAGCGCAGAGGAGGTGGCTGAGTTTATTTTTAACACTGAGTTCCAGGCACACTCTGTGTTCTTTCCTTTCAAAAACAGACTTTTAACCTCTCGAAGCATTTTGACTCTATTCTGCCTGTGGGGTAAAACCCCCTTCGTGGCTGGTGACTCTCACTAGTTCTTTTCCCATCACGGGTTTACTGGCCAAGTAGTTAGACCCGTGGAAAAACCCAAGAGTTCTTCCGAGAGCTCCTCATTAGCATAGGCACATGGGGAGGTTTCTAAACCCTGGCTTACAAGCCTTACCTGGAGCTTGAGCTTTACTGCATTTTGCAAAACTTGATGGTTCAGGAAAAGTGCTCTTTTAAAAATAGTTTGGGTTAGTAAATTAGTGGATATAGTTTTTTGAAGTTCATTGCGAAAAATATTCACTTGTTGTCGAACAATATGACAGTGCTTACACATCTGTTTACCCATAACGCTGACCTTGTGTGAATACATACAATAATATGTAAGTGTTAGCTCATCGCCAACACTTATTAAAGCCTTACTATATGCCGGGCACTTTTTCACATGCCTTTAATGCTCTGAACAATGCTCTCAAGGTAGATAATATTTTCAACCTATTTTATAGATGAAGAAACTTGGACTCAGGGCTATTAATTAACTTGTGAAGATTATCCTGTCAGTGAGTGGGTTTGGAGGAAGGATTGAAACTCAAGCAGTTGGGCAGTTCAGGTCTATTTCTAGCTCATACGGCGAGTACGTAATTAGAAAAGGAGCCCCTACCTTAAGACATTGTGGCTTCCATCTTTTGCCAGTTATCAAATACACTGATTTTGTTAGAGTAAGACATTTTGCTGCCACTTATAAGACAGTTGTCATAATAAGTATATAAGTCTCCAACATTGATAAAGCGAAGCATGCTACATGCACCCTTAGATGAGATACCCCTGTGCAGTGTACAAAAGCACATGCAGCCTCATGTGCGCACAAACACATGTACTCCCATAGTTCAGAAGGAGTGGGGGATAGTCTTTTGGTTTTTAAGAGGTAACGAGACTGATCTGACCTTAGTAAGATCTTGGAAAAGTAACAGCTTTTCTTTGCACTTCAGTCTAGAACTAGTACACATCATATAAGAGAGTCTGAAACTGTAAAAAAAAAGTTTACTCCTAATTCCCCCTTTCATCTCTTCTGGGGAATACACATTGAATACACCTTGCATATAGGATGTTCCATGTATATGTGTTAAGGGGTAAAGGAAAAAGAAACAGAATAGCTCAAAAAGCCTGGAGATATTAAAATTTTATTATGGAAATTTTCAAATATGTACTAAAGTTGACCAAAAAGCACAGGGCAATCCTACTTTCCCCCATGAACCCAACACCCAGCTGCACCAATTATCATCCAATGGCCAGTCTTGCTCCATCTGTGATTCTACTCACTCCACTCCACATTTTGAAGCAAATCTTAGACATCCTGTCATCCAAAAGTATTTCAGTACATTTCTCGGCAAGATAAGAACTGTCTTTACAAAATAACCACAGCACCATTATTATATCTAAACAGAAATAACAAGAAGTTCTTAACATCATCATATACTGCATATCTAGTGTTCAAAATTTTAATTGTCTCTCAATTGTCCCAGATGTTCTTTTTTGTTTGCTTGTTTTTGCCACGTGTTTGTTTGAAGTAGGAATCGCCTAAGTTTAAACATTGTACTGGTTGTTATATTTCTAAGTCTCTTTACATTAATGGGTTCTCCCTTTATCTCTCTCCCCTCCCTCCCCCCCAGAGCCTGGATTACAAAGCCTGAATCTTCATAATGAAGTTTAACATGATCCTCTGGGGGAGAATCCTTTCAGGGACGGATCCAGGCATCTGTATATTCCTTTAAGGTGCTTGGTTGGATTTGATGCACAGCCAGGGTTGGAAAGTACTGGAGAAGCTTTGTATCTATTCCCAGATTTCTTAACATCTTGGTTGAAGAAGCAAAACCCTGAGGAATTTGAGTACAATCATAAAAGCACATGCCCACTTCCTGTTGAAGGGTAAAGATGCCCTGCCTTGGAGGTTGAGGGCTTCTGTAAGCCCTGGGGCAACCAAAGGGATTTCAGGGGAATAATTTCCCAGCCAGGTTTCAGAGGGAGCTGTAGACCTGGACTGGTGGCCAAAGAGAACTTCTCAGCTGGGGGATTTGGTCTCACTTGAGATGGAGTGGGGACCAGTGACAGCAGGCAGATTGTTAATTAACAGGCAAAACCTCGATTCCCATGCTTGAATGAGCCGGTCCTTGACTTAAGTGGAGTTTAAAATAGCTGGGGAAAACAAATGTTCTATGGATACTTGAGTGATGTTAAATCTACATGTCTTCAAAAGATTGTGAAATGAACACATGCATTCATTGCAGTATTTTTTATTTTTTAAATTCTGGCTTTGCTGAAGAAATCAAGCAGAGGTGCATGGGTTCACCAGGTTCTGGTTTATGGCCTCTGTCTCCATAAGAATGGATTGCAGCAATGTCATTGCTAGGGGAGCCATTTCCAGCAAATGCTTGCGAAAGAAGCAGTGAAGTGCTCTGTCCTAGGCTCCTTCTGCTGCCATCGGCTTGGGCTCACTTTCTCCTATGCATCTGGGAGACCTGAGCAGAGCCTTACATTTCTCTTGGCAGAGTTCGGGTTTCCCTTCCCCACACCTACATGGGCCTCTTGCTGTCTTCCTTGCTTGCTGCCCTGAGAAGCACTTGCTGGGGTCAAAGCATCCCCACCATTGGTTAGCTGCACAGCCTTGGGTAGGTCACCCTGTTCTCTGAGCCCTGTTATCTTTACCTACGAATAAAGATTGTATCATCTGCTCCACCTTCCACCTCAGGATGTTGTGGGAAGCAAGCTAAAAGGTTAATGTAGGTGAAAGTCCTTCATCAGACCGTAAAGCATTACACAATGGCCTGGTTTCCAGCGGCCTCCTTCTACTTGTCTTCATTCACTCCTGGCTGAGAGTGTAAAAAAAATTGCATAAAGTTAGAAATGAGGTAAGACCTGCATTGCTTTTTAGCTGTACCATGTTGGGCAAGTCATTCTGTGAAGCTTGGTTTCCTCGTATATAAAATGGAGATAACTTTACCTGGCATTTATTCATCTAGATTATTGTATATTCACACCACACCTGGCCTCAGTGTTGTCATGAGCACTAAAAGCTGAGATAACATGGGTAAGGCACCAAACACAGACTCGTCCGTCACCCAGTGGGTTCTCAATAAATGATAATCCTTTTTCCTTCTATGATCTTAGAAATGGGACTATGATATAACCAGCTGGTATGTCTTCCTTTACAAAGAAAGAACTCTGCTAACTTGTTCACCCTTAATTTTTTGTGGTTATATCCCAATGATTCGCTTACAGCCCAAACATACTTTACAGTTTCTTTGGAAATCAGTAGACGAAGGAATTACAGAATGGAGCCCTCCTTTATTACTTGGGGATAAAGAGTCCTCAGCAGCATGCATGAAAAAGACCCAGATGTTTGGTCAACTGCAAAATTAATGAGTCAGCATTGTGATGGAGTGAGCAGAAAATGTACTTTAGGAAGCACTGACGCAGTGTTCCAATGGAAGAAGCATCACGGACTCTCCTGTGCTGGGCAGACCACACCTGGAGTGAAGGACTCGGTCGGATGCTGATGCCTGGGGATGGAGCACTGTAAGTTGGGGGAGGGGGCATTGCCAGCCTAGAGCTTGGGACTTAGGGAATTTGAGTAACTTTTAGAAAATGGAGGATCCTTAAACCGCAGGAGATGTATTTCAGGAGAGATCAGTATTGTCTCTTGTTTTCTGAAAGGACTGACCCATTGGACAAGACAAAACACCTCCACTCTGGACATACTTAATACACACTTCTAAGGATATGTACAAATCTGCATAGAGGTTATGTAATTTCACAGAGAAGAACGACAGGAGGCTGAAGTTATAGACAAATAGCACTCTGGTATTTCTGTTTCTGGTCTTGCTTCTCTGACTCCAGGCTATTGTGAGGACTGGCTATTAAAACCCAGTCTCAAGGCAGTAGATATTATGCAATTGTGGAAGGATCTGGGAGATTAGAGAAGATTTTTTTTTTTTTTTTTGAGACAGATCCTCAAGCTGTCGCCCTGGGTAGAGCGCTGTGCCATCACAGCTCACGGCAACCTCCAACTCTTGGGCTCAAGTGATCCTTCTGCTTCCACCTCCCAAGTATCTGGGACTACAGGTGCCCGCCACAACGCCTGGCTACTTTTTTGTTGCAGTCGTCATTGTTGTTTGGCGGGCCCGGGCTGGATTCTAATCTGCCAGCTCAGGTGTACGTGGCTGGCGCCTTAGCCCGTTGAGCCACAGGCACTGAGCCAATCAGGGAAGAATTTAACCTATCTTCTTGAAGCACTGGCATTGGTAGGAAGACAGAGTTTACAGGAAAATCTGACAAGCCAAGCACACATCCAGCTTGAGAATACACCCTGAGAGTGTATTGCAGGAGGAGTTCATGGAGATGTCTATGTTCAGCCACCTCTTTTTGTGGGGCTTAGTCACATATTTGGTGGTGAGATTCAGGCTGCAGCGGCAGAAGTTGGGAAGAAGAGCAGGTCGCGAAGCAGAAGAGAACAAGGGGGAGATGGAAACCGTGGGGGACTTCTGTGTCTGTCACTTCATCTAATTGTGGTGCTGGGGCCACAATTGACCTTCACAGGGTCAAGCCTCCCCTTTACATCCACCTGCCAAAGTCACACACAAGTTCTCTCGGCAAACTTGAACCTGCAACCAGACAAGGGAGGGAATTCCTAGCTTAACCAAAGTGGTAATGAAATGAATCCAGTACAGAAAGATGAACGTTAAAGGCACTGTAATTAAGATAGTTGGTGCAGGCGAAAAAAGAAAATTAAGTTATGGAATAGGACCCAGAGCCTAAAACCAGTCCTACATGTATTTGGAAAGGATATGGCAAAAAGTAGCATTACGAATTCATTAATATAGAACAATATCTGGTTTTTCATATGGGAAAGTAGTAAAATAATTCTTACTCCACTTTCGTCACAAAATTAAATTTCAGGTGGATTAACTCCCCAAATCCCAAATACGAAGAGCAAACTTTTAAGTTTTAGAAATAAAATACAGGAGGATTTTTTTTTTTTTTTTTTTGAGACAGAGACTCACTTTGTGCCCCTGGATAGAGTAACATAGTATCATAGCTCACATCAACCTGGAATTCTTGGGCTCACGTGATTCTCTTGCACCAGCCTCCCCAAGTAGCTGGGACTACAGGCAGCCGCCACAATGCCTGGCTGTTTTTTTAGAGTCGAAGACTGGCTCTTGCTCAGGCTGGACCCGAACTCCTGAGCTCAAGCAATCCACCTGCCTCAGCCTCCCAGAACGCTAGCATTACAGGCACGAGCCCCAGCACCTGGCCCAGGAGGATGTTCTAGACGGCACTGAGGACAAGGGCTTAAACATTTCTTGACAAAAGATGGCATAAAAACTGAGAGACAAACTACAGACTAAAAGTTGGGAAAGTCCTGGAAATGGGTGGTGGTTGTACAACATTGTGACACTTCATGACACCGAAGTATACTAAAAAAATCAGTTAAAGTGGGGAGTTTCATGTTATGTATGTATCACCACATTGAAACAAACAAAAACACCCTGCAGGGCGACTTACTGCATTATCAGAGGTCTGTCCACGAGGAGGCGGAGAGAGATCCCGTTCTCGTTCTCGTCGGACATCCTCCACCGCCTGCTGCCCCCCCTTTGGGTTTGCGCTCTTGGAGCCTCCACTGGCCTCCTCTCCCCTCCTGGAGTGTTCTGTTTGCTCAGAGGTATGTTCGCTTCTTCTGCAAGACAAACTCATGTTGCCCCTGTGGTCTCTCCACCACTGCTTCCTGAGCTCCCCATGGATGGCAGTGAACCCCAGGTGCCCCCTCCCCTCCTGACCAGACCCAGCAGTCTGAGCCCGTTGCTCTGATTGGCCTTTCACCTTCTCTGTCTATTTTCCTCCCCTCCCCAAGCTTTGAGGATCTGTTTTCTGAGCTATAAACCCCACTGGATAGTCTGATCTCTTTCTGGGCCAGGTGACTGGATTCGGGTTTCTTGACCCTGTTGTGAATGGTGACCAGGAGTAACCCACCTCTTCCGCTCTGCAGTGAGGGTCCAGCCTTTTATGTTAAGGTACAAATTTTGCTGACAGCAACTGTGATGTGACTCCATCTCACGGTTTATCAAGTTTGGACTTACTTGAAATCCCTTTAAAGACTTTAGGTTAATCTACTTAAATGTGCACACACACATACACACACTCTTATGTACATCCATTTGCTTGTACATGCATAGAAAATGCCAGAAGCTGCTAATGAAGGTTACTAGGGGAAGGTCCTTGGTTCAGTGCCAGGGTTTGAGTGAGAAGAGAAGGGAAAATTCACTTTTCACTTCCCACCTCCTCTTCATCTTGAATTTTTAATAATAAACATATGTCTTTTTTTTTTTTTTTTTTTTTTTTGAGACAGAGCCTCAAGCTGTCACCCTGGATAGAGTGCTGTTGAATCACAGCTCACAGCAACCTCGAATTCCTGGGCTCAAGCGAGTCTCCTGCCTCCGCCTCCCAAGCAGCTGGGACTATAGGCGCCCGCCACAACACCCGGCCATGTTTTGGTTGCAGCCGTCATTGTTGTTTGGCAGCCTGGGCTGGATTCGAACCCGCCAGCTCAGGTGTATGTGGCTGGCGCCTTAGCCTGTTGAGCCACAGGCGCCGAGCCAACATATGTCATCTTTATAATAAAAATAAATATTCACAATACAATACTGTGTTCTGACTGGTATAAAATAAGCTTATAGTATTGGATCCCGAGAGTCTCTCATCCAGAGGGGGCCGTACATCACACACACTTCCAGGGGAAATTACTGTCCGTAGATGCAACTTCAGATCCAGCTGGAGAGAGACTGGAGCAGGATCTGGCTACGAACCTTTTTCCTTACGTGAAAAGGACATTTGTAAGGGAGTCACAGCATGGCTGTGGAGATGAAAGATAGGGCTGTCATTCTTGTTAGGAGAGGGCCATGAGGAACAGAGCCTACCCCTTTGGTGAGTCTGAGGACCCAGGCAAGGTAAATATTTGTGACTGAAACAGTGCGGAGCCATGGAAGCTGGGATTGTAGCCTAGAAGCATTGTGCTGCCAAGTTGCCATGAGGCCCAGGAAGCTCGAGCTCTGTTCTGCCTCAGAGAGTGCGTCTGAGTTTAAGAAAAGTGAGAGGAAACTCAGCAGTGAATTTAAGGTGTATGTGTAAGATGAGGGTGATGAGGACATATCTGTACCTCAAAAGGCACAAATCTGACCTCTTTTCATTTTATCTTGATATAACTTGTTACATTAAAAAACCTTCAGCATCCCAGAAGTGGACATATTTAACTTACCGCGTTTAGTGACTCATTCTCTGGTTTCTGGTGACACTAATATAAGAATCATGTCACGACATTGTCCTGCTTAAAATTTTTAAATGTCTTTCCATTTCTTTCTAGGATGCACGTGGGAATATGGCTCCTGTAAGTCACATTCAGGTTGACTGTATAATTTCTCATCCAGACCGAAATGGCTTTGAATACTCAGGTTAGGCAAATAGGCGTAGTGAGGACTCTCCTAGGAAAATCGAGGTGTTTCCTGAGTCCCTGCTGGATCTGGCTGCAGCCTCAACTCACTGTCCCCATCTGTTTGTGTTGCTTCAGGTATGACAGCCTCCCTTCTGTTGTTTAAAGACGTCACCGGGGAGTCTAGGTTGTCCCCTTAGTCATGCTCCTGTCTGCCTTATTTATAAAAAAAACAAGTGGAGGCTCAGCGCCTGTGGCTCAGCGGGCTAGGGCGCCAGCCACGTACACCTGAGCTGGCGGGTTCGAATCCAGCCAGGGCCCACCAAACAACAATGACGGCTGCAACCAAAAAAAAAAAAAAAAAATGGCCGGGCGTTGTGGCGGGCGCCTGTGGTCCCAGCTGCTTGGGAGGCAGAGGCAAGAGACTCACTTGGACCCAGGATTTACAGGTTGCTGTGAGCTGTGATGACACAGCACTCTATCCAGGGTGACAGCTTGAGGCTCTGTCTCAAGAAAAAAAAAAAAAACCAAGTGGAAAAGGGAAAATGTAAACGAGGATAAAGAGTATAATTGTTTCTGTCAGATTTAGAAAACCCAAAATAACCTCAGAGAAGTCAGGAGCAGAGAAGTCCAAGGCTGGCAGGGCAGTTTCACAAAATCGTCAGGGCCCAGAGCCGTCCACATTGCCACTCTCCCTATCCTCAGCCCATCACTTCCATCCCTGGCCCAGGACTGGGGTCAGGCCTTCCCCAGCTGCTTTGCATTTTATCTCTGTGCATTGCCATCCTCACACCTGCTACAACCTGTAAAGATCTTTTGAATGTATTTGTTTATTATCTGTATCACTTACCGGTAGGAGTCCAGGGACTTGTCTGTCTTGTTCACTAGCCTGGCATATGGCAGGGGCTTAGTAGAGACATGGCTTCTGAATGAATGATCAGGTGAAGATCTTTAAGTTGGACCAAACAACACAGAGATGTCCACCACCTTGATTCTCATCATATGAATAAAGTCCATCTTTAGTAGAAGGGAACCAATGATCTGGGCACCGTGGCTCATACCTGTAATCCTAGCACTCTGCAAGGCCGAGATGGGTGGATTGCTTGAGCTCATGAGTTCAAGACCAGCCTGAGCAAGAGTGAGACCTCGTCTCTACTAAAAATATAAAAACTAGCTGAGTGTTGTGGCAGTTGCCTGCAGTCCCAGTTATTCAAGAGGCTGAGGCAAGAAGATCGCTTGAGCCCAAGAGTTGAGGTTGCTGTGAGCCACTGTGATGCCCTGGCACTGTACTCAGGGCAATGGAGTTAGACTCTGTCTCAAAAAAAAAGAAAAAAAAAAAAGAGAGAGAATGAATGAAAACAGAGAGAATATAATGAGAGAGAGAGGAAGGGAGATGAGATGCTGGACAAATTCCTGGTTACAGGTCTTATGGGTTCACAATTTATCTGTCAATTCTTCCTTAATGGAGTGTGCCATTCGAATATGTAAGAAATAACCTTTCCTCCCCTTTCTTAACCTTAAGTTAACTGGGATTGTGTTTCCATATTTGCAACCTAAAACATCTAGTGAAGCATAATTAGCCTATTTCCTTTGGACAATGCATTTCCATTTTTTGAAGGGACAGATTGTGGCAGAACAAGCTAGTTGGGCCCTATTATCCATTTTGCCTTTTTCTTTGGTAAATTAAAGGAGAATGTATTAGTTTCATATTGCTGATGTAACAAATTGCCACAAAACTAGGGGCTTAAGACAATACACATTTATTATCTCACAGTTTGGAGGTTAGACGTCTGTAACAGGTTGAGAGGACTAGGTTCACCATGGAGGTTCTATCGGAGAATCTGTTTCTCTGCCTTTTCCAGTTTCTAGAGGCCACACGCATTTCTTGGCCCAGGGCCTCTTCCTCACATTCTTCTACTCTCTGCTTCTGTGGTCACATCTCTTTATCAGGATCTGCCTTTTTTTTTTTTTTTTGTAGAGACAGAGTTTCACTTTATCGCCCTCTGTAGAGTGCCGTGGCATCACAAAGCTCACAACAACCTCCAACTCCTGGGCTTAGGCGATTTTCTTGTCTCAGCCTCCCCAGTAGCTGGGATCACAGGTGCCCGCCACAACACCTGGGTATTTTTTGTTGCACTTTGGCTGGGGGTAGTTTTGAACCTGCCACCCTCGGTATATGGGTCTGGCGCCCTACTCACTGAGCCACAGGCACTGCCCGGATCTGCCTTTCTTTAATAGAGACATTTGTGATTACTTTGGACCCACTTGTATAATCTGGGATAATCTCTCTATGGAAAGATCTTTAATCTAATCACATCTGCCCAGCCCCCTTTCCCATGAAAGTTAACATATTTCCAGGCATCAGGGATTGGAATGTGGGCATCTTTAGCAAGCCACTGTTTTGTCTACCTCAAGAGGCATGTCCCTCTTTACTGGTTTCCTCTTCTTATGACCTGGATGTAGGTATATCAGCTAGCGCAGAAGCAACCACCCTGGGCCATGGTCAGTGATGGGCTGAGAATGGGGGAGAGGTGATGAGGAAGGCTCTGGGCCCTGATGATTTTGTGAAGCTGCCCTGGACTGCTGGACTGCTGGTCTCTAGACTTAGGTTATTTTTGGTTTTCTAAAAAGTAGTAAATACCATTATACTTTTTACACTAATTTACATTCTCCTATTTACACTTCGTGTTATATTCCCACTATTTCTCCTTGCTAGCAAATATTTTATAAAAACTTGGGTTTTGATGACTATACAGTATTCTAATTTGTATTAAATGATTCTTCAACTATTTGACAATCAGATTACTTTCAATTTTTTAAAAAAATATTGTGCAAAAATTAGTTCTGGTGTTTTAATAGGCAGATTCTAAGAGGAAATTCATGGCTTCATGTGAATCTCATATTATGGCAAATGTTCATATTTGACTATTAAAGATTTAAGTCAGGTGGGAGCAACTTACCCTGATTAAAAGAACAGCATCTGGGCGGCCCCTGTGGCTCAAGGAGTAGGGCGCTGGCACCATATACTGGAGGTGGCGGGTTTAAACCTGGCCCTGGCCAAAAAAAATAAAAAAGAACTGCATCTACAAGAAAACCTGTAACTTCACTTGTCCAGGATTTGAAAACTTAAATCTAGTACGATGATAATAACTTCACATAGGTAGTACTTTGTAAGCTACTAAGGTGATAACATCATTACCCAGATAATTTTTTAAAATGCAACAGTTTTACATACTTGAGTAACACTTACTTTTTTTTTTTTTTTTGAGACAGAGCCTCAAGCTGTCAACCTGGGTAGAGTGCTGTGGCATTACAGCTCACAGCAACCTCCAATTCCTGGGCTCAAGCGAGTCTCCTGCCTCTGCCTCCCAAGTCGCTGGGACTACGTAGCTAAGTAGCTAAGTAGCTCTGCCACAACGCCCAGTCATTTATTTGGTGCAGCCGTCATTGTTGTTTGGCAGGCCTGGGCTGGATTTGAACCCGCCAGCTCTGGTGTATGTGGCTGGCGCCTTAGCCCGTTGAGCCACAGGTGCTGAGTCAGTAACACTTACTTTTATTAAATATTTTTAGGTTGAATTATTCTGCAAAGAAGGTTGTGGGGGGGAGGGAATGGAGTCCTTTGTACTCTCACTCCCCTATGGGGCAATAAAAAATTATTTTATTTTCTCAACATCCCATATAAAGAGCACATTAGGCAATCTTTAGTGCTCTATATTGTCTCCTTGAATAGTTGTCATAGAAGAAGTTCAAAGGAACACAAATGTAGGTCAATGATAAGAACTCTTTCATAACAGTTGCAGGGGTGTGTGTGATTGTAGTGAAGATGAAGTCTACCAGGAATCTCTCTATGGAATGGCTACCACTTGCCAGCAAGTTTCAGATGTTTATTAATTCAAAAATTTAGCTCACCACTTCCAATTCTTCTATACTTTTTTTTTCACTGTAGTCCTTCCTACTTAATATTGCATATTTATTTGTTTACTTGTTTTTTTTTTGGCTACCTCTAAGGTATATGACAGGGATCCTGTCTGCCTTCTTTTCCAGCACAGTTGCAGGCAGAAAGAACATGTCCAATCATAAACACCAACAGTAAGGGGGGCAGTGTTTTTGGAAGTGGAGCCAAAGGGATGTGGAGGGACTGAGTCATGTAGGAACTGAAAGGGCTTGACTGGATCCTCAGGCAGTGGGGTGTCTTAGAAGGATAGCTAGTAGGGAGATGGTAAGCAGCATGATCAGACGTGGATTTTAGATCAATAACTCTGGGTTTGGTCTGGAGAAAGGGTTTGGGATGGTGAAACAGTCTGGAGATGGGAAAACCAGTCAGGAAGCTGCTGTGACATTCCACATGAATGTAGATAAGACCCCACGACAGAAAGCTGGTAATAATGAGAATGAGGCCTAGTCACTAAAATCTATTTTCTACATGCCTGTAATCCTAGCTCTTCGGGAGGCTGAGGTGGGTGGATGGCCTGAGCTCATGAGTTTGAAATCAGCCTGAGCAAGAGCAAGACACTGTCTCTACTAAAAATAGAACTAATCCAGTGTGCTGGCAAGCACCTGTAGTCCCAGCTACTTTGGAGACTGAGGATTGCTTGAGCTCAAGAGTTTGTTGTGAGTTGTGACACCACTGAACCCTACCTGAGGATGACAAAGAGACAAAGTGAGACAGACTAAAAAAAAAAAAAAAAAAACTACTTTCAAGACTACATTTCCCAGCCTGCTCTGCAGTTTGCAGTTTCTGCTCACATCTCATTGGCTAGCACATAACCATCTCATTGGCTATGCTCAATGCCATCTCATTGGCATAGCATCTCACTGGCTATGTGCTAGCCAATGAGATGTGAGCAGAAATGATGACATCCACTTCCTGGCCTGATCCACAGAAACCTCTCACACATCCTCTTATATGTTTTTTTCCTACTCTGACTAATTAGATGGAGAAACCATGTACTGAAGATAACCAGGCATCCCTTAACCTAAGTCCATGTAAAGTCACGTAGAGAAAAGTTGCCTCAACTTTCCAGTAACACTTTGCAATTTTGAATAAATGAGGAGGAAGTATCTATTTTGTTTGAGCCATTGGACAATTTAAGGTCTGTTTGTTATAGCAGCTGGTGTTATCCCAGTCAATTTTAACACTTACATGTTTTTGCTAAGCATCATTATCAATGTTTTACCTATGACAAGTCATTTGACCTTCACAACAGTTTATTTAGAAACATATTATTGTTATTCTCCAATATTCAGATAAGGAAACTGAAAACACAGAAGAACTATATAACCTATTGGCATACAGCTGGGAACTGGTGGAGTCAGATTTCAAACAGAGTTCTGGCTCTAATATTTTAAGCAATATCTGATAGTAGAGATGCATAAGAATGCATAGATTTTTTTTTTTATAAAGGCATATTCTTTCCTTTCAATTAAATGTTCTGAATAAAAATGAAACCTTAAAAATTTTAAATGGTCAGGCTCCGTGCCTGTGGCTCAAGCGGCTAAGGCGCCAGCCACGTACACCTGAGCTGGCGGGTTCGAATCCATCCCGGGCCCACCAAACAACAATGATGGCTGCAACCAAAAAATGGCCGAGCGTTGTGGCGGGCTCCTGTGGTCCCAGCTACTTGGGAGGCGGAGGTAGGAGACTCACTTGAGCCCAGGAATTGGAGGTTGCTGTGAGCTGTGATGCCACAGCACTCTGTCCAGGGTGACAGCTTGAGGCTCTGTCTCAAAAAAAAATTTTTTTTTAAATGGTCAAGCATGCACATTAATTAAAATTCAAGTTATTATTTATTTATTTACTTTGAGACAGAGTCTCACTTTGTCACTCTCAGTACAGTATCGCAGCATCACAGCTCACAGCAACCTCAAACTCTTGGGCTTAAGTGATTCTCTTTCCTCAGCCTCCCTAGTAGCTGGGACTACAGGTGCCCGCCACAATGCCCAGCCATTTTTCTGTTGCAGTTGTCATTGTTGTTTAGCTGGCCCAGACTGGGCTCGAGGCTGCCAGCCTCGGTGTATGTGGTTGGTGCCCTACTCACTGAGCTACGGGTGCCGAGCCAAGAGATTAATATTTAAAGTAAAATGTAAAGATAAAACTGCCTTTGGCTGGGTTTCATGGCATCAGACTTGGAGCCTGAGATTTCTATGCAGGAGGTTTACTGGGAAGTGCTGCTTGGATGTAAGGGAAGCAGAATTAAGCAGAAGGAGAAGTTCAACTATTTTGTAGTTAACTCAGAGGACTCAGACTTCATCTTTAGAATCAACCCCACCTGGGCTTCTGGGCTCTGCCTCATGCAGTCACTGGACATGGGCTGCCAGCCGGGAGGGGATGCAAGCTTGTGTGAGGCAGTTTTGGAGAGTGATTCAGCTGTGAACGGGCACTCCTGCAGCTGGATGAAGAGCATCATCTTGAAAGAGCTGGGTGGCGCATCGCAGTACCTGGTATACAAATAATGAAGCCCTCTACTTACAGTTTCAGTTGCAGATTGTTCCACTGGGCGTCAGACACATGTAGCCCATGATCTCTGAATTGTGCCTGAAGCGTGGGAGTGTATGTTGTGAGGGGATTGACAAGAGATGGCACTTCAGAGGTGAGCGGACAGTCTTCATGGTATGTTGGGCAGCTGTAGGGAGAGGGAAGTCCAGTGGCAGCAGGAAGATGGGTCAGCACAAGGACAGAACACCAGCCTGTGATGCTGGAGCTGTTGTAACAGCCCATTGCACTGAGGCCTGGAGCCTGAACCAGTATCAACAAGATAGAAAAGGGCTGAAGTTGAAAGCCATGTTAAAGGTTGATTTAATGGTTTTCACGGCTGAATGCGAAAAATGAGGGAAAATTTGGGTAAAGCCCATAGCTCCAGCTTGGAAGGCTGTATGGAAAGGGATGCTTGAATGGGGGATTGTGGTTCATGTTCACTCTCCAGTGACATGTGACATGAAACTCCTATCTTTTTTTAAACTTTTTAAATTTTTTTAAATACATGTATTTTATTATTCTTCATTACATAATTTACCCCCCCACCCCCTAGTGGTAAGACAGAATTTATATACAGAAAAGAATACAGAAAACACTAAAGCTCCTGGTAGAGGGAGAGAACTCAAGTGGGGAGAGAGAAGCTCTCTCCCTTTCTCTCCCGGTCTTTCCCCGTCTCCTCCTTTAGGCCTTTAGCCTCAGGGTATATAGGTGTATGG
>CAUYRH010059459.1:0-39022 GCA_963574655.1 Perodicticus potto
AGATACTTTGCTAAGAAGAATATGTTCCAGCTCCATTCATATAAACATGAAAGAGGTAAAGTCTCCATCTTTCTTTAAGGCTGCATAATATTCCATGGTATACATGTACCACAATTTATTAATCCATTCGTGGGACGATAGGCACTTGGGCTTCTTCCATGACTTAGCAATTATGAATTGGGCTGCAATGAACATTCTGGTACAGATATCTTTGTTATAATGTGATTTTTGGTCTTCTGGGTATATGCCTAGTAAAGGAATTATAGGATTGAATGGCAGGTCAATTTTAATTTTCAACTTTTTTTAATTGAGAAAATGGTGCAATTGTTGGATTATCTGTTAAGGGTAGGGCTAGTTTTGTAAGAAGCCATCAGGCTGCTTTGGGATCTTCTATTTGTCCTCTGGGATCTGCAATTTCACTACAATATGGCTAATCATTGATTTACATTTTTCTCATCCTGTATGGAATACTGTATGCTTTCAAGTCTGTGATGTCACCTATCTTCTTGATTCTGAAAAATTCTCAGCCATTATCTCTTTAAACCTGTTTATTTCTAGAAATTCCATTTGACTCTTCCAAATCTGTGTGTTTTTCCTTTATTTTCCTTTTTTCTCAAATGTCTGATTCTATCTTTTATTTCTTTAATAATTTTATATGGAGCATTTTGTATTCTGTATCTGATGATTCCAGTATTTAAAGTTTTTGAGTTGAAATCTATTATTTTGACTCCTTTTCTAATACTCTCTCATAATTTCTTACTGTGTTGAATGTCTCCCACGATCATTCCCAGGTTTGATGATTTACTAGAGAACTCATGAGATACAGTCAAACTCATGCCTGTGATTTATTATAGTGAAAAGATCCTCAATCTTTCAAGAGTCCTTTTTCAGTGTTTCACATAGCATGTACATAATTCCCCCAGCAATGAGCTGGGACCACACTGTGAAATGTTATCTCTCAGGGAAATTCTTCACAGACTTAGTATTCTGGATTTTTTATCAGCAACTGGTCTTCCAGGTATCCTTTGCCTAGCATATACCAAAATTTTAATCTCCAGAAGAACAGCAGGTTGTTTAGGCAGAGTGGGCCACTGTTATTTAGACAAGGTGGAAACTTACCTGGAATCTAAGTTCCGAGACACCAACCAAGCAGTCCATTTTCAGGATAGCAGTCAGGGGCCTGCAATGTTTACTCTTTTCTATACTTACCTTCTAGTAAATTTGTTGATCTTTTTTAAGTCTTTTCCTTTGAGATTAAGGAATGAGAATTTGTTGATCCTTGTTTGAGATCTCCTGTTTCCTTCATCTCAGTCATTGGAAATCCCAGAGGGAGCTAGAATTTGCTATTAACTTAAACCGGCATCAGTATCAGTCAGGTTAGGTTGGGTTTTGCCATGGTAACAAACGATCCTGAAAGATATCAATAGCTCACAACAGAATTTTATCTCACTCATGTCTCTAGGGGAAGCAGAGACCCTGCTCTGCCCTCACTCTCATGCCCAGGTGCCACCTCTGGCGAGGCACTGCCTCTGACAGTTACCACTCGAAATGGACATATTGCACTTCTACTCACAATTCATCCACCAAAGAGGTCAACTAAAATGAGGAGAACTGGCTCGGCACCTGTAGCTTAGCAGCTAGGGCACCAGAACTGGCAGGTTCTAACCCAGACTGGGCCTGCCAAACAAAGACATATACAAAAAAAAAAGAAATAGCTGGCCATTGTGGCAGGCACCTGTAGTCCCAGCTACTTGGGAGGCTGAGGCAAGAGACTCTCTTAAGCCCAAGACTTGGTGGTTGCTGTGAGCTGTAATGCCACGGCACTCTACTGAGGTTGACATAGTGAGACTCCATCTATAAAAAATAAATAAATAAAATAAAATGAGGAGAACTAAAAATATATGATGAACAGCACTAATTAGTACTTGCTAGAAGGCATAGCAATACTCTTTCTTACTGTGCTTCACTCAGAAGTTCCCAACCTGTGATGTGCTGACCCCTAGGGGCTGCTCGGTATTGAGTGAAACATGGACCATAAAAGCATGCTGTTTTTCCTTGGCCATATCATTTTGGAGGGATTATATTTGTACCAACAATATTACAGTTTGCTTCATGGTTCTCTGGATTTTCCACTGTCCTCTTCTTTTTCTCCTTTTTTTTTTTTCTTCATGAATTCTTTTTTTTTGAGACAGAGCCTCAAGCTGTTGCCCTAGGTAGAGTGCTGTGGCATCACAGCTCACAGCAATCTCTAACTCCTGGGCTCAAGCCATTCTCCTGTCTCCGCCTCCCAAATAGCTGGGACTACAGGCGCCCACCACAACGCCTGGCTATTTTTTTTTTGGTTGCGGCCGTCATTGTTGTTTGGTGGGCCGGGCTGGATTCGAACCTGCCAGCTCAGGTGTATGTGGTTGGCACTTTAGCCTGTTGAGCCACAGGCGCCAAGGCCATGAATTCTTATATCTGTATACTCTCACCAGATCATGATGCAGATTACAGTTTGTTTCTTTGTAAGACAAGTACCTTGGGTCATTTGCAGGAATTCCAGCTTAACAAAGTTAAAAACAAAAAGCAAAACCTTCCTACCACAAAAGTACCATTCACAAAATACAGTTTCATGATGCTCAGATTCCCAAGAGACGCAGTATCAAAAATCCCAAACCTTCATGTAGTCTTTGTTCATTCTTTTTCTTTTCCTTTTTTTTAAATTTCAGAATATTACAGGGGGACACACAATTTAGTTTTCTGTATATTGTTTTTGTGCAGTTTGAGTCAAAATTATAAGCGTGCCCATCACCCAGGTATTACACCCATTAGATGTGAATTTATCCCTCCTGTTCTCCCACCTCCCACCTGCTTCATTTCTGATGAGTGTTATTTCCATATGTGTACGTAAGTGTTGATTGATTAGTTCCAATTTAACAGTGAGTACATGTGGTGATTGTTTTTCTTTTTCTTTCTTTTTTTTTGCAGTTTTTGGCTGGGGCTGGGTTTGAACCTATCACCTCTGGCATATGGGGCCGGCACCCTACCCCCGAGCCACAGGTGCTGCCCTGGTGATTGTTTTTCAATTCTTGTGATACCTACCTTAGAAAAATGGTATCTAGATCCACCCAGGTTAAATACTAGAGGTATTAGTTCACCATTTTTTTATGACTGTGTAGTACTGCTTGGTGTGTGTTTGTATATATATATTTTATTAATCCACATTTTATTAATCCATTTGGGTATCTATGGGCACTTGGGTTGTTTCCACATCTTTTCAATTGTGAGTTGTGTTGCTATAAACACTCAAGGGCTGGTTTCTTTTTTTCTTTTTTCTTTTTTTTTTTTTTTTTTTTTTTGTGATTTTTGGCCAGGGCTGGGTTTGAACCCGCCACCTCCGGCATATGGGGCCGGTGCCCTAATCCTTTGAGCCACAGGTGCCACCCTTTTTGTTTGGTTTTTTTTGAGACGGAGTCTCATTTTCTCACCCTTGGTAGAGTGCTGTGGCTTCATAGCTCGCAGTAACCTCAAACTCATGGGCTTGAGTGATTCTCTTGCCTCAGCCTCCTGAGTACAAGGCAGACCCCTGGGACTACAGGTGTCTGCCACAATCCTGGCTATTTTTAGAGATGGAGTCTCGCTCTGGCTCATGCTAGTCTTGAACTCCTAAGCTCAAGCAATCCACTTGCCTCAGCCTCCCAGAGTGCTAGGATTACAGGCATGAGACCCGATGCCTAGCTTTATTTTTGTTTGCTTTGTTTTTTAATAAAATGTCTTTTTTTCCTTTGCATATGTACCCAGCAGCGGGATTGCTGGATCAAATGGCAGGTCTACTTTCAGTTCTTCGAGGTATCTCCACAGGACTTTCCATAGAGGTTGTACTAGTTTCCAGTCCCATCACCAGCGTGTAACACCCTATCTCTTTGCATCCACACCAACATTTATATTTTGGGACTGTTTGATAAAAGCCTTCTCACTGGAATTAAGTGATGTCTCATTGTGGCTTTCATTTGCATTGTCCTCATAGTTAGAGATAATGAGCATTTTTTCATGTGTTTGTTGTCCATTAGTCTATCTTTTGAAACGTTTTTGTACGTGTATTTTGCCTACTTTTTAATGGGGTTGTTTGATTTTTTTCTTCTGATGTGCTTGAGTTCTTTGTAGATTCCAGTTCTCAGCCCTTTCTCAGATGGTAGTCTCATGCAAATATTCCCCCCATTCTTTCAGGTGTCTATTGGTTGCTTCCAAGGTTGTGCAGAAATTTTTTAATTTGATTAGATCCCATTTATTTATTTTTGTTATTGCTATGATTGATTTGGGTATCTTCTTCATAAATTCTTTGCCTAGGTCAGTGCCTGTACGAGTTTTCCCAAGATTTTCTTCTGGAATTCTTACAGTTTCATGCCTTATGTTTCAATCTGTTATCCATTGGTGCATTAATTTTTGTGCGTGGTGAGAGATGTGGATCCTGTTTCAGTCTTCTACATGTGGCTATCCGATTTTCCCAGCACCGTTTATTGAATAGCGATTCTTTTTCCTAATATATGTTTTTGTCTATTTTGTCAAAATTCAGATGGCATTATGAGGAGGGTTTTATATCTGGGTTCTCTGCTCTAATCCATTGATCTATGCCTCTGTTTTTGTGCCATGCAGTTTTGGCTTTGATAGCCTTAAATTCTGGTCAATTGATGCCTCCCAATTTGTTTTTTAGCTTAATGTTCTTTTTGGTTCTATGGATCTTTTTTTGTTCCCTACAAAGCACAAATTTTTTTGTCTAGATCTGTTAAAGATGACATTGATATTTTAATGGGTATTGTATTGTATCTCTTAATCACTTTGGGTAGTATAGTCATTTCAACAATGTTGACTCTTCCCATCTATGAGCATGGTACGTTTTTCCATCAGTTTACATCCTAACCAATTTCATTCCTCAGTGGTTTGTAGTTCTCCCTGTAGGTCTTTCTTCTCCTTGGTTAAATACATTCCTAGGTATTGTATTTTCTTTGTTGCTATTGCAAAAGGTATTGAGTCTTTAATTTGATTCTCAACTTGACTGTTGTTGGTATATAAGAATGCTACTGATTTGTGTATATTGGTTTTATAACCTGAGACTTTGCTGAATTTATTTATTAATTCTAGTAGTCTCCTGGCAGAATCTTCGGAGTTTTCTAAATATACGATCACAGCAAAGAGCAATAGTTTCACCTCTTCTTTCCCCATCTGGATACATTTCATTTTCTACCCTCGCCTCACTGCTCTGGCTGCGAGCAATTATGTTGTTCCATAATGTTCCAACATTATGTTGACCGGGAGTGATATCATGGGCAACCTTGTCTGGTTCCAGTTCTTAGTCAGAATGCTTTTAATTTTTCCCCATACAGTATGATGTTGGCTGTCCATTTGTCATATATGCCTTTTATAATTTTGAGATATGTTTCAAATCTATTTTGCCTATTTTGCAAAGAGTTTTTATCAAAAAATGGTGCTGAATGTTGTCAAATGCTTTTTGTGTGTTTGTTGCAGGATCATATGATCTTTGTTTTTGCTTCTGTTTATGTGGTAAATCGCATTTATAGATTGCAAACATAGAACCAACCTTGCATCTCGGGATTGAAGCCAACCTGGTAATAGTGAATTATTTTTGTGATGTGCAGCTGAATATGACTTGCTAGGATTTTGTGGAGATTTTTTGCATCTATATTCACAAAGGATAGTGGTCTGTAGTTTTCTTTATTTTTTTTTTTAAAGAAATCATAGCTGTGTACATTAGTGCAATTATGGGGTACATGTGCTGGTTTTATATACAATTTGAAATACTTTCATCAAACTGGTTAACATAGCCTTCACTGCATTTTCTTAGTTATTGTGTTAAGACATTTATATTCTATACTTTGTAGATTTAACATGTACCCTTGTAAAATGCACCATAGGTGTGGTCCCACTAATTACTCCCCCTCCACCTATCCTCTCCCCCTCCCCTCGTCTTCCCCTCTTCTTTCCCCTTCATCTTGGGCTGTAGTTTGGTTATAGCTTTCATATGGAAGTGTGGGTCCTTATAAATTGGTTTCATAGTAGGGCTGAGTATATTGGATACTTTTTCTTACATTCTTGAGATGATTTGCCAAGAAGAATATGTTCCAGCTCCATCCACGTAAACATGAAAGAGGTAATGTCTCCATCTTTCTTTAAGGCTGCATAATATTCCATGGTGTACATGTACCACAATTTATCAATCCATTCATGGGTTGATGGGCACTTGGGCTTTCTCCATGACTTAGCAATTATGAATTGGGCAATAAACATTCTGGTACAGATGTCTTTATTGTAGTGTGATTTTTGGTCTTCTGGGTATATACCTACTAGAGGAATTGCAGGATCGAATGGCAGATCTATTTTTAGATCCCTTAGTGATCTCCAAACCTCTTTCCAAAAGGAATGTATTAGTTTGCATTCCCACCAGCAATGTAGAAGTGTTCCCTTTTCTCCACATCCACACCAACATCTCTGGTTTGGGGATTTTGTGATGTGGGGTAATCTTACTGGAGTTAGATGGTATCTCAAGTGGTTTTGATTTGCATTTCTCTGATGATTAAGGATGATGAGCATTTTTTCATGTGTCTGTAGGCCATGCACCTGTCTTTTTCAGAGAGGTTTCTATTAAAATCCCTTGCCCTGAGACGGGATCATTTGTTCTTTTCTTGCTAATACGTTTGAGTTCTCTGTGGGTTCTGGTTATTAAACCTTTGTCAGAGACATAAACTGCAAATATCTTCTCTCATTCTGAGGGCTGTCTGCTTGCTTTAAGTACTGTGTTCTTGGCTGTGTAGAAGCTTTTTTAGTTTGATCAGATCCCAGTAATGTATTTTTGGTGTTGCTTCAATTGCTCAGAGGGGTCCTCCTCATAAAATATTCTCCCAGGCTGATTTCTTCAAGTGTTTTCCCTACACTTTCTTCTAGTATTTTTATAGTTTCATGTCTTAAGTTTAAATCTTTTATCCAGTGAGAGTCTATCTTAATTAATGGTGAATGGTGTGGGTCCACTTTCAGTCTTCTACAGGTCGCCAGCCAGTTCACCCAGCACCATTTGTTAAATAGGAAGTCTTTTCCCCACTGAATGTTTTTGATTGGCTTATTGAAGATCAAATGTGTTAAGTAGCTGGGTTTATCTCTAGGTTCTCTATTTTGTTCCATACATCTACCTCTCTGTCTTTGTGCCAGTACCATGCTGTTTTGATCACTATAGATTTATAGTATAGTCCAAAGTCTGATGGGTGATTCCTCCTGCTTTGTTTTTATTTCTGAGTAATGTCTTGGCTATTTGAGGTTTTTTCTGATTCCATACAAAATGAAGTATTATTTTTTCGAGATCTTTAAAGTATGACAGAGGAGCTTTAATAGGGATTGCGTTAAAATTGCATATTGCTTTGGGTAGTATAGACATTTTATTAATGTTGATTCTTCCCATCCATGTGCATGGTATGTTTTTCCATTTGTTGACATCTTCAGCTATTTCTTTTCTCAGCGTTTCATAGTTCTCTTTATAGAGATCTTTCCCATCCTTCATTAGGTAAACTCCCAAATATTTCATCTTCTTTGGCATTACTGTAAAAGGAATAAAGTCCTTGACTATTTTTTCAGCTTGACTACTGTTGGTATATATAAAGGCTACAGATTTGTGAGTATTGATTTTGTAACCTGAGACACTGCTGTATTCCTTGGTCACTTCTAAGAGTTTTGTAGTTGAATCCCTGGTGTTTTCCAGATATACAATCATATCATCTGCAAAGAGTGAAAGTTTGATCTCCTCTGACCCTATATGGATATCCTTGCTCACTTCTTCTTGCCTGATTGTGATGGCTAACACTTCCATTACAATGTTTAAAAGCAGTGGAGACAATGGGCAACCTTGTCTAGTTCCTGATGTGAGTGGAAATGATTTCAATTTAACTGCATTCAATAAAATATTGGCTGTGGGTTTGTTGTGGATGGCCTCTATCAGTTTAAGAAATGACCTTTCTATACCTATTTTCTTAAGTGTTCTGAATATAAAAGGATGCTGGATATTATCAAAAGCCTTTTCTGCATTGATTGAGAGAATCATATGGTCTTTGTATTTTATTTTGTTTGTGTGATGTATTATATTTATAGATTTATGTATATTGAACCATCCTTGAGATACTGGGATAAAACCAACTTGGTCATGGTGTATAATTTGTTTGATGTATTGCTGGATTCTGTTTGCTAGGATCTTGTTGAATATTTTTGCATCAATATTCATTAGTGATATTGGTCTATAATTTTCTTTTCTTGTTGGGTCTTTTCCTGGTTTTGGGATAAAGGTGATGTTTGCTTCATGGAATGTGTTGGGAAGTATTCCTTCTTTTCCTATTCTTTGGAAAAGGTTATGTAATGTAGGTACTAGTTCCTTTTTAAAGGTTTTGTAGAATTCCAATGTGAAGCTCTCTAGTCCTGGACTATTCTTTTTTGGGAGATTTCATATGGTTGATGCTATTTTGGTACTTGATATAGGCCTGATCAACATTTCTAATTCTTTCTGGATAACTCTAGGAAGGTGGTGTGCTTCCAAGTATCAATTTCTCTCAGATTTTTGTATTTCTGAGAATAGAGTTTTTGTAGTATTCATTAAGAATTTTTTTAATTTCTGAGGTGTCGTTATTTTGCTTTTGTCATTTCTGATTGTGAAATTAGGGATTTTAATTTTTTATTTCTTGTTAGGCTAGCCAAGGGTTTATCAATTTTGTTAAACTTTTCAAAAAACCACTTTTTGATTCATTGATCTTTTGAATGATTCTTTTGTTTTTGATTTCATTTAATTCATCTCTAAGTTCAGTTATTTCTTTTCTTCTGCTGGGTTTGGGGTTTGAGTGTTCTTCCTTTTCTGGTTGCTTGAGATGTTCCATTAAGTTGTTGACTTCCTCTCTTTCTGTTCTCTTAAGGAAGGCTTGCAGTGCTATAAATTTCCCTCTTTGGAAATCCAATACTCTCTTAGGATTGCCTTTGCAGTATCCTAGAGGTTCTGATCATTCATCTCTTCATTATCATTCTGTTCCAAAAACTTGGGTAATTTCCTTCTTAATCTCATCTTTGGCCCAGCTATCTTTCAGCATAAGGTTATTTGGTTTCCATGTCTTTGTATGAGTATGCAGATTCCTGTTATTGGTGAGGTCAACTTTTATTCTGTGATGATCTGAGAAAATACAAGGAATAATTTCTATTCTTCTAAATTTGCTGAGGTTAGACTTGTGACCTAAGATGTGATCAGTTTTGGAGGATGTTCCATGGGCTGATGAGAAGAATGTGTATTCAGTTTTGTTAGGATGAAATGTTCTGTAGATGTCTGTTAAATTCAATTGTTGTATGGTGAACTTTAAGTCCAAAATTTCTTTGCTTAGTTTCTTATTGGAGGATCTATCCAATACTGCCAAAGGGGTGTTAAAATCTCCAACTGTTATGGTGTTGGAAGATCATGTCTGTTACGGTCTCCCTCATAAATTGAGGAGCATTCTGGTTGGGTGCATAAATGTTAATAATCAACATATCATCATGTTGAGTGTTTCCATTAACAAATATAAAGTGACCATCCTTGTCTTTCCTTACTTTTGTTGGTTTAAAGCCTAGTGTATCTGCAAATAAAATTGCCACCCCTGCTTTTTTCTGATTTCCATTTGCCTGGATTACAGATGCCAACCCCTTCACCGTGAGTCTATATTTATCCTTTAAGGTAAGATGAGATTCTTGTATTCAACAGATATCTGGCCTGAGTTTTTGTAGCCGGTCAGCCAACCTGTGCCTCTTAAGAGGAAAGTTTAAGCCGTTCACATTAATTGAGAGTATTGATAAGTCTGGTAGTATTTTGGGTGTCAAGTTTTTTGAAAGTCCAGTGGACATTTTGAATCTTTTCACCACTGTGGAAATTGGGTTTTGGTCAAGAATTTCAGAGTGAGTTTACTTTGGTGGTAGAGCATTGTGCTGGTCATTATGGGGGATGGGTCTGAGGATATCCTAAAGAGCTGGTTTGGTTATAGCAAATTTCTCCCACATGTGTATGTCATTAAATTATTTAACTTCTCCATCATAAATGAAGTTCAATTTAGCTAGATACAGGATTCTGGGATGAAAGTTGTTTTGTTTTAGAAGATTGAAGGTTGATGACCATCATTCTCTGGCTTGAAAAGTTTCAGCAGAGAGATCTGCAGTCATTCTAATATTCTTCCCCTTGTATGTTATGATTTTCTTACGTCTGGCTGCTTGCAGGATTTTCTCCTTCATATTAACTTTGACAAATTTAATTACCATGTGTCTAGAAGATGCTTTATTTGCCTTGAGTTGTGCTGGGGTTCTGAAACTGTCTGCTATCTGAATTTTGGTATCTCTTGCCATGCTTGGGAAGTTCTCCTCAATTATCTCTTGGAGTAGACTATCTGTGCCTTTCAGACCATCCTCTTCTCCTTCAGGGATTCCTATGAGGTGAATCCCTGTTTGCTTTTTTGGAGTGGTCCCACAGTTCTCTCAGGGAAAGATCCATTTTTTTTTTTTTTTGTAGAGACAGAATCTTGCTTTATTGCCCTCAGTAGAGTGCTGTGGCGTCACACAGCTCACAGCAACCTCCAACTCCTGGGCTTAGGCGATTCTCTTGCCTCAGCCTCCTGAGTAGCTGGGACTACACGTGTCCACCACAATGCCCAACTATTTTTTGGTTTTGCAGTTCGGCCGGCTATTTTTTTGTTTTTTGCAGTTCAACCAAGGCTGGGTTTGAACCCGCCACCTTCAGTATATGGGGCCAGCGCCCTACTTGATGAGCCACAGGCGCCACCCGAATGATCCATTTTTGCTCTCTACTTCTCTTCCTCTTTGAGCATTTGGGAGCATTCAAAAGCTTTGTCTTCAGTGTCAGAGATCCTTTCTTCTGCCTGCTCTATTCTGTTACTGAGGGATTCTATTGTGTTTCTCAGATCTTTGGGGGCTGCAAGTTCTTGCCTCAATGTGTCAAAATCTTGGGTGATTTTGTCTTTGAAGTCACTGAATTCTTGAGACAACTTTTGAACTGCTCCTTGAATTTCAAATTCCATCTTTACCTCCATTCTGTTAATCTTATTTGCAATCCAAATTCTGAATTTGATTTCTGCCATCTCAGGCATTTGTGGATCTTCTGTTGTGTCTCCTTTGTCATTCCTTGGGGGAGTTTATCTACTCTGATTATTCATGTTGCCAGAGTTTTTCTGCTGATTCTGGCCCATGATCATTTTTCACCATTTGGCTAGAGAAGCTGGCAAGGTGAAATTGAATTGAGGGCTCCTGGTGTTGTAATTAACCAGCCCTTTACCAAAGAACTGGGACTGGTGATTGAAGCTTTTCCCTTAGAGCTTTAGAAAAGTCTCATTCAGAACTACTGCCTGAAACTCTGGGGACCTCCTTGGTGTGATGGGGCTAGATGACGCTGACTGATATTCACCTAGTCTCTGCCCAGTCCTTGTGAATCAGTGGCTTTGGGCTGAGATCTCAGCTGTGGAGATATATAAGCAACTAAGACACCTCGTCCCACCCCCCCACAAGTGACTGCTGGAAGGAGAGAATTCCACACTCCCATAACAACACAACCAGGGTACAACCTTGGTGGGTCCCTGGGTGATCAGCCCAGGTCAAGAGTTCCAAACCAATTGTCCCAGTCAACACAAACACTGATCAGGTGGGAGAGTTCAAAAGGTCTTCAGCATCTAGGCAGTGGGGGTCCACTGGCAGCTCAATTTGACCCCAGTGGGAGGGACCATGGAGCTGCCACCACTGTCAGGGGTGGTGCTGCCACTGTGGCGGGGACGGGTTGTGTCATCAGTTTGGGGTACTGCTGTGTGCAGGTCGCAGGAGCCAGCGAGGAGCTGGAGGGCATTGCCAAGGGATGCAAGGGTCACGGGAGCTGGGAGGGGAACTGGAGGGTGGAGCTGCTGACTGCTTCAGGCCTCAGCAGCCAGGGGGGAAGCTGGAGGTTGGAGTCATCGGCCTCAGGGCCTCCTGGTAGCAGGAGCTAAATAGGAGTTGCAGCTGCAGTCCTCAGGTCTTAGGAGCAGGGTGGGGAGAAGGGTGCAGTTGTTGACCCAAGGTCACAGGTCACAGGAGCCCAGTGGGTGTTGCCAGCAGTAGTCAGCGGGTTGCAGGAGCCAGGCAGGATCTGGAGGGCGGAGTCTTCGGCCTTGGGCTGCACAGGTTGTAGGAGCCAGGCTGGAGTTGCTGGCCTTGGCCGTGGGTCAAGGGCTGGCATGAGTTGCTGGCTGCAGGCCACAAATCACAGAAGCTGGGTGGGCTGCCGAGCTGGGGAGCAGGTGGGCCGAGGTCCTGGTGGTTGGTAGTATGGGTCCTGAGCTATGCTTTTTCCAACATCAGGTAAGTCTCTCTCCCCTTGTGACTCCTGCCTCTATTAAAGTTATAGTTTCAGCCCAACTGCCTGATAGCTCATGAGGTGCCCCGCCCTAGCAAAAATCTGCCAAATGCTTGGACTTTGCAGGGGGTAGTTTTCCAGACTGCCAGGAGAGGGGGAAGAGGTGGATTGGGAGTTCAGGAAGGTAGGGAGAATATTAGATCAACTTTTGGCCCAGGTAAGAGACTTCTTGAGTTTGTAGTGGTATCTCTCTGTGGAGGGAGTCCTGGCCCTCTTTCGTTCTCTCCCCTTTGGTGAAATAAAAGATCCTCTGTTTTCTACTTGCTTCAAGCTGCTGTCCTGGGGAGAGTGGAAGGATTCCTGTCCTCTTTGGGATGGGTTTTGTACCTGAAATTTGTTTCTTTGGAGTTCCAGCTTGTTGCAGCAGGGGTGATGCAAACCTATTGATCCTCTTTCTCAGCTCAGCTCTGGATCTTCCGCTTTATTGGGTTATTTCTGACCATTATTTCTCCCTCTGGACGGAAGCCTCTGCTGAAAGCTGGCTTCAGTCAGCCATCTTGCCTACCCCCCTGTAATAGATTTTTATGTCTGTTTTTGTTACAGAAATGGTTCTTTCTAATATACATATGTAAAGATGCTCAGCATCAGTATTTATTAGGAAAATGCAAATCAAAGCCACAATAAGACACCACTTCATAGCCATTAGGATGGCTATTATCCATAAAACACACAAAAATAAGTGTTGACAAGAATGTGGACAGATTGGAACTCCTGTGCACTATTGGTGGAAGTGGAAAATGGTTGAGCTACTATGGAATACAGCATGGTATCTCCTCAAAAAATTAAAGATAGACTCATATGATCCAGCAATTCCACTTCTAGGTATATGCCCTAAAAAATTAAATTGAACAAATATTTATACACCCACGTTCATAGAAGGATTATTCACAATAGCCAAAAGGTGGAAGCAACCCAAGTGTTCATCAACAGGTGAGTAGATAAACAAAATATGGTATACCTCTATGATGAAACGTTATTCGTCCTTAAAAAGGAAGGATATTCTGACACATGCTACATGCTACAACTTGGATGAATGTTAAAGGCATTGTGCTGAGTGAAATAAGCCAGTCACAGAGAAACAACTACTGTATAGTTCCACTTCCATAAGGTGCCTAGAATAGTCACATTCATAGAAACAGAAAGTAGAATGGTGGTTTCTAGGGGTTGAGGACAGGCAGGGATGGTGAGTCATTGTTTAGTGGGTACAGAGGTTCTGTTTTTCTTTTCTTTCTTTTTTTTTTTTGGAGACAGAGTTTCATGATGTTACCCTCAATAGAGTGCTGTGGCGTCACAGCTCACAAGCAGCCCCCAACTCTTAGGTTCAAGCGATTCTCTTGCCTCAATCTTCTGAGTAGCTGGGGCTACAGGCACCCACCACAATGCCTGGATATTTTTTTGTTGCAGTTGTCATTGTTGTTCAGCAGGCCCTGGCCAGGTTCAAACCCGCCAGCCTCAGTGTATGTGGTCAGTGCCCTACTCACTAAGCTACATGCGACAAGCCAGAGTTTCTGCTTTTCAAGATGGAATAAGTTTTGGAGATGGATAGTGGTGAGGTATGTACAACAGTGTGAATGTATTTAATGCTACTGAAGTGTACATTTGAAAATGGTGACAATGGTAAGTTTTTATGTTACATAAACTTTTATCGTTATACAAATTTTTTTGGTGAATATGATTTTTATTGTGTTATTAAAATTTCCAAGTCAATAAACATTATTTTATAACATTATTTTAAATAATTGCTTATGTAGTTTCTCATTATGTAGATATAATTTACTTAATTTATCATTAAGGTCATTTACTTTCTCAGTTTTTTGCTATTGTAAAACATATACTTTCCCATCCCTGATTACTTTCTTTTTCTTTTCCTTTCTTTTTTTTTTTGAGACAGAGTCTCACTTTGTTTTCCCAGGCTAGAGTGCCTTAGGGTCATAACTCACAGCAACCTCAAACTCTAGGCCCAAGCTATTCTCTTACCTTAGCCTTCCAATTAGTTGGGACTACAGGTGCCCGTGACTATGCCTGGCTAGTTTTTTTATTTTTAGTAGAGATGGGGTCTCTCTCTTACTCAGGCTGTTTTCCAACTCCTGAGCTCAGGCAATCCATTGACCTTGACCTCTCAGAGAGTTAGGATTACAGGCATGAGCCACTATGCTGGGCCTGATTACTTTCTTTAGGTAAGCTTCCAGAAGTGGAATTATGAGGTCAGTAGATATGAATATTTATAAATGTAAATAATCTACCTGCCCACTTCTTTATTCACTTGCCTCTATAGCATATTATTATTACAAAAATTGTATTTTTTTTGTCAGGTCAAAAATGTTATTCTATAATTTTTAAAATTTGCATTTCAAAGAGGAATAATGAAGTTGAACATATTTTATGATGTGGCTTTTTCATTTTCTCTTCCCACTGCTTTCCTCCCCTGTCCCTCCCTTCCTTTCTGTGTGACAATTGCCTGCTCATGACCTTCACCCAGTGTTCTATAGGAACAGTGTGATCCTAAAGGCAGGACAATGGGAGTTGTATACCCTGGATGCAGACAATGTGGGGTTATATCATCTGTAGTAATTTAAAACCAATAGTAAAGCTTACCACAAGGCAGCCTGAGCCTGCTGTGTTGAGTGTCTGCAGTCCCCACTATTAGGGAGGCTTAAGTGGGAGGCTCACTTGAGCCTTGAGTTGGAGACCGCAGTGTGTCACAATTGTGCCTGTGAATAGCCACTGCAGGCCAGCCTGGCCATCATAGTAAGACTTTGTTAAAAAAAAAACTCATTCTGTATTAGCATTCCAAGCAGTATCAATTATATAATACTTCTCGCCTACCCCAAACAAGGCTGACAATCCCATCCTTCCTCTTTTTTCTTATTGGTCTAAATTCTTTATATATTAGTTATTAAATCTTTGTCTGACATTTATGTCAATATTTGCTTTCCTTTTTCTTTTCTTTTTTTGAGACTGTGTCTCTCTCTCTTGCCATGGCTAGAATGCAGTTGGCATCACCATAGCTCACTGTATCCTCAAATTCCTGAGCTACAAGCGATCCCGCTGCCTCGGCCTCCCGAGTATCTGGGACTACCGGCACTGGCCACCACATCTGGCTATTTTTTTTTCTTAATTTTTGTAGAGATGAAGTCTTGCTCTTGCTCAGGCCAGTCTCAAACTCCTGGCTTCAGACAAACCTCCCGCTGTAGACTTCTAAAGTGCTAGGATTATAGATATGAGCTGCTATGCCTGGCCTCTGTTCCATTTTTGTGGATAGTTTTTAAATTGTTTTGAAAAACTGGTTCATTCACATTTTTAAAATTCAAAAAGTATAAAAGAAGCATCAGGGAAAAGCATCCCTCTCACCCTCATCCCTCAGTTACCTAATTGTTTTCCTTCCAGGCAACCATTGTGATTAACTTCCTATGCATCTGCCAAAAAAGAATTTACGCATAACCTTCTCCCCTTTTAATCAAATAGAAGCATACTATAATAATGTTCAGTGCCTTTTTTTTTACTTCATAACAGATGTTAGAGATCTTTCAATATCATTAACTTACAACTTCCCTTTTTTTCTGCATAGTGTTTCTTTCTTTCTTTTTTTTTTTTGCAGTTTTTGGCCAGGGCTGAGTTTGAACCCGCCACCTCTGGCCTATGGGGCCAGCGCCCTACCCATTTGAGCCACAGGTGCCGCCCCATGCATAGTGTTTCTTTATATGCATATAGCATAATTGATTTTTATCATTTCCCTACTAATGGTGAATCATAAGGTAAATTCTCAGGGGTGGAATTTTTGCATTGAATGACTTATACATTTGGACATTAGACATTGTTAAATTATTCATTTCACAGGTTCATATTCCAAATAGTTATGAAGGAGTGTCCATTCACCACAACTTGTTCACCATCATAATGTGGATCTTTATAAGTCTTTTAGTTAAGAAACATATTTTCCTGAATATTTGAAATTGTTACCAAAGCTCAGCACTTGTCCTCAAGGTTGCATTAGAAAAATGGGGGCAAGTGGTTTGAGGAGAAGGAAAGAGAAATTTATTACTTCTCCTGCAAAGGAGGAAAATGGCAGGCTGTTGTCTTAAAATCCAAATTCCAAAGCACAAAGCTTTTCAAGGTTCATCACGATCTCATAACCGCACCTTGGGCCAAGACAATCTTATGGCCTCTGTCTGGTTTCATCTTATTTTTGGCTAAGACACTCTTGTGACCTCCGTCTGTTTCCATCCCATCATTGGCTAAGACAGGATTTTTATTAGATATTTATTAGATGATATTATTCTGTAACAAAGAGCCAGCCAGACTTCCCTCCTTCTTACCTTCCTTTTTTCCCTTTGTTCTTTCTTTTCTCAATATGAACTCATAGCTTTTAATTATATCACATATTCAATATGTTACAGTCATAGTGGCCATTATTATTTTTTCTTTTTGAGATGGAATCTCACACTGTCATGCTGGTAGAGTGCTATGGCACCATAGTTCACAGGAATCTCAAACTTTGGGGCTCAAGCAATCCTCTTGCTTTGGCCTCCCCAGTAGCTGAGACTACAGTCTCTTGCCACAATACCCTGGGCTAGTTTTTCTATTTTTAGTAGAGATGGGGTCTCATCCTTGCTCAGAATGGTCTCAAACTTCTGAGCTCAGGCTATCCTGCCATCTTGGCCTCCTAGAATGCTAGGGTTACAGGTGTGAGCCACCATCCCTGGCCTCATTGTTTTGAAGCTCAGGTTGTTACAAACTTTGCAAATGGGATTCCTTTCAAGCTAGTTCTTATATTCTTTTGACCTGATCACTTTAGTCTTTAAGCAATTTCTGTCTTCTAGCCCCAGATCTGCCAGATTGCTTTGTATTTCCCTAGCTTAGCTTTGGAATCACCCAGAGCCTTAAGACACCTCTCAATGTAGTTTAATCAGAAAATAAATTCTTAGTTTTATTGATACTGAGCAGCATTTTGTTTACAGGCCATTTGATGTTTTTACTCTGAAACTTTTTGTTGCTATCTGTTGCCTATTTTCATTTTCCTTCATTTTAAAGAAAATTTTGAAACATAACATTGCGATAGCCACAAAAATGCTATTTATTTTTTGAGATAGAAACTCACTCTGATGCCCCAGGCTAGAGTGCCATGGTATCAGCCTAGCTCACAGTAACCTCAAACTCCTGGGTTCAAGCAATCCTCCTGCCTCAGCTTCCCAAGTAGCTGGGACTATAGGTGCCCACCACAACACTCAGCTAATTTTTCTATTTTTAAGTAGAGACTGGGTCTTACCCTTGCTCAGGCTTGGCTCAAACTCCTGAGCTCGAGTAATCCTCCCACTTTAGCCTCCCAAAATACAAGGATTATAGATGTGAGCCACATCCTCCAGTCTCAGAAATGTATTTTTCAGATCTCCCGCTGTGGCAAATGTAATTGATGAACAACACCAATACTGCCTCCTGAAATCACCTCTGAATTCACACCAAGACCATGACTTCCAAGGCTGAACCCAACCAATGACTGTGCATGAGAAGGATACCCTCTTCCCAAGTTGAGAGGCTCTTTGATGGGCAACCTTAGCTCCTCATTGATTCTCATTGAGAGGTTGAGCCTCTCTTAGAATTTCACCGCAGTCCCAGGCTCTTCCTGCCCAATGCTGCTTCCTTACCCTTACTTTATTGGCAACAGACCTGCATCCTGGCCCCTCCCAGATATTTCCCTAATAAAGCTCTCACATGCTTCACCCATCTTGGCATCTATTTCTTAGAACGCCTTCACTTAGAACGAAATCGTAAACACAAGCCTGTATAAAACACATACGTTCACTTTCTATAATAAAAAAATAGACATATGAACCTGCCACACACACTAAGAAATAGAAAGCTATCTGTAACCTCCTCTTTCTCCTTCATCACATCAAAGTTAACCACTGTCCTGAATTTTGTGTTATTGTTCCCTTGCTTTTCTTTATTGTTTAATCACTGATGTATGATTACCAAACAAATCATTATGAATTTTGCCTGTTTTGGAATTTTATACAAATGAGAGTATACTTGAGGTATTCTTCTATGACTTAATTTTTGTATTCACTCAACATCTTAGCTCATTGACTCACATTCAGATGTGTGGTATCATAACTAAAAGTCAGTTGATTTTGATATTTGTCCCATCTTCTATTTGATTATTTGTTTTCTCCTTTTGTAGTGTGTGTATATAAATATATATCCTGGATACTAATCTTTTGCTAATTATGTGTGTTGCAAATATCGTCTTATCACTTGGGGCATAACTTTTCACTTTCCTTGTAAGAGCTTTCAATGAACAGATAAACAGAAGTAATCAATCATATCTACTTTTTCCTGTGTTGTGTCTTATTTAAGAAATTCTTCCCCACTCTAAGATCTTAAATTATATTCCACTGTATTGTCTCTTAAATGTTTTCATTTGCTTTTCACATTTTAATCTTTAATGTACCTGAAATTGATGTTTAACATGGCATGAGACAGAAATCCAATTTAATTTTTCTTATTTAGGTATAATTCACATCTGGTAAAGTCCACTTTTTACAGTTCTATGAATTTTGACAAATGCAGTTGGGTAACCACAACCATCATCAAGATATAGAACCATTTGTTCACCCCCGAAAATCCACTTACACTCCTTTGTAATGAATCTTTTTTCCAACCCTCAATCCCTGGGAACCACTGCTCTATTTTTTGTCTCTAGAGTTTTTCCTTTCCTGTAAAGTCTTACAAATGACAGAATCATATACATATGGCATTCCAGCTTCTTTCACTTTGTAAAATGAATTTGATATTCATCCATGTTATGCAAATCAGTTTGTTCATTCCTTTTCATTGCTGAATATTATTCCCCTATGTGTTTGTAGCATAATTTGTTTAACTCCATCATCCATTGAAGGATATTTGAGTTCTTTTAAACTTTTGGCAATAGAGCAGGTGTGGTGGCTCATGCCTGTAATCCTAGCACTCTAGGAGGCTAAGGCATGTGGATTTCTGGAGCTCAGGAGTTCAAGACCATTCTGAGCAAGAGCGAGACCCCATCTCTACTACAACAACCAAAAAAAAAAAAAATTGAAAATCTGGCTGGGTGTTGGGATGGGCACCTGTGGTCCCAGCTATTGGGGTAGCTAAGGCAAGAGGAATGCTCAAGTCCAAGAATTTGAGGTTGCTGTGAGCTATGATGCCATGACACTCTACCTAGGGCAACAAAGTGAGACTCTGTCTCAAAGAAAAAAAAAATAAAGTAAATAAAAATAAATTTGGGTGATACGTATCAGCAATTTAGGAGATTTCCATAGCTCAGTATTCTCACCAACACTTCAATTGCCAATTTTTTTAAAAGCCATTTGAATGGGAATGTGGTAGTATCTCATTATAGTTTTGATTGATATTTCCCTTAGAATTAAGGATCCTAAGCATATTTTCATACATTTATTTGCCACTTGCATCTCTTCTTCGATAAAGTATTTTTTTTAAAAAAATTGGGTCATTTGTGTTCTTATTCCTGGATTATAAAATTTCCTTATATAGTCTTAATAAAAGTCCTTTATGAGATGGTGGTGCACAATTTTTTTTCCCCAGCCCATGGCTTGCATTTTCATTTTCTTAGTCATGTTATTTGAAGAATAGATGTTTCTAGTTTGATGAAATTTAATTTTTTTGTTTGTTTTTAAGGATCATGCTTGGGATGATCCCAAGTTCACAAAGATTTGCTTCTAGACATTTTGTAGTCTTAGCTTTTACTTTAGATCTATGAGTCATTGCAACTGAACTTTTTCATTTAAGATGAGGTCAAGCAACTTTTTAATTCAATATCAGCATTCTAAAATGTTCTACTGAAAGTTACATATTATATAGCTCAGCTACTTGACTTAAAATTCTTTTTTAAAAAATTTATTTAAAACAATTTAAATGTTGTATATAATTATAGGGTACAACGTGATGTTTTGATGTATGTATACATTGTAGAAAGATTAACATATCCATAACCTCAATTAACTATCATTTCTTTGGTGGTGAGAACATTTAAAATCTAGTCTTTTAGCAACTTTGGTATATACACTGCATTGTTATTTACTGTGGTCATGATGCTGTGCAATAGAACCCTAAAACTTACTCCTCTTGTTTAAGGGGAACTTGTATCCTTTGTCTAACATCTCTTCTTTCTGTATTTCTGCCACCCCACTCTCTCCAGCCTCTGGTAACCACCATTATGCTCTTTGCTTCTATGAGTTTGACCTGTTGAGATTCCATATGTGAGACTGAGAAGTATCTGTCTTTTTAAATAGGAAAATGTGGGTATTTTTTCCTACTCATTCTGTGAACTTTCATTTTTTAGTCAGGATATATGTTCAATCAGTCTACCTATTAGCCATTTTCCTTGGGAGCATGAGAACTATCAGATAGAATATTTCCAAGGGCAGGGAAAAATCTTGCTTCTAAATACAAAAACATTTGATGTTATTGAGCTGAAAATAGAGATCTCAAAAATCTATGATAAGATAGACTAGCTTTGTTTTTTAAAATTTCAGTGGAAATACTGTTTTAATGATTTGCTTTTTCTTAAAATTCCTGTTTACTCAGTGAATTCATTTAAAAAGTAAATCCTCAAGTGACGCATTGTATTGAGATTCATTTTGGGGCTCTGAAAGAAGCCTCTCCCTTTGGCGTTATAGACCTGTTGTTTGCCTGTGGAAGGCCAGTTCACATAGCAGGTGCCCCTTAATTTTTCCCTCGTCTTTTGAGGATGGAATTTATGGGGTGTATGCCAGTATATGTATGTCTCCAGAGACATCATGGCAAGTGAAAAGCCTCTTCTATTTTATGAACATGGGGAGTGGTCCATTCATTACTGACAACAGTGGGAGAGGCTGCTATCCGAGGGGCTCCTGCTGTTTGCGATGCTGCCTTTTGGTCTCATTCTTGGCCTGAAGTTTTTGTGCACAAGCAGCAACTCCATTCTGCACTGCTAATGCTGTCCCATTGGTCAGCCTTTCTGGAAAAATTTCTTCAAAGTACAGTGTGACTTACAGTTAGAAATGATAACCCTTGCAGGTGGCAAGCAGCACTCAACACACTTTTTGCAGAATGCCACAAGCAAATGAAAAGTGTCCCTTTATATGCTCTAGATAATGTATCTAATAATGAGTTAGTGTCAAAATCATGCACAGAAAAGGGGATGAGTTATTGAATGCTCAGCATGGTATCTATAAAAACCGTCTGTGGACTGAAGCAAATTATCAGTCTTTTCAGGATTGATAAAAGCCAAAATGAGCCAGAATGTGATTTGAAGGAGAATCCAATGTAATTGTATTTTGGCTTTGGGCCTGGCTGTCTTTAAACCATGTGTTCTTTGTAAAGTCATAGAAGGCAAAGAACATACCTGGAGTCAGTGACATCTCTTATTTTGCCTGGGTGGGCTTGCCACAACTTTTGATGGTTGAGAAGTCATAAAAAGGATGAAAAGGAAAGACTTACTTTAAAATTCCATATTGTTATCAATGCAAAAATGGCTAGAATCTTAATATCCTGGAAAAACTAAATAGAAGAAGGATCTTTATATTCAGTTTTTTGAATTAGTCAAATTTAGTTAAGACATCAAAATTAAATTTGACTATTAAAAAACTAGATGTGATTAAGTAAATAGTTCTTTTAAAATTTGGCTGGTTGGTTTGTTTCTGGATGTATTTAGGTGAGTTCCTTTATTTCCTAATTTCCAGATTTCTGTGTGTAATAAATTAGATTCTTACTAGTCCTGCAGGCACAAGCGTGTCTCCATTGTAGCAGCATGAACTTGGGTCACAACCTGAGGTAATTCTGGGACCTGGCACATGGGTGCCATTGGGTGCCTTTAAATGGCAAGGTTACAATGACTAAGGGTTTATATCTGCTTTTTGAGTACTGTCCTTAAAATTATTGACTGGCATTTTGCATAAATTATTGCAATAAGTAATTTTATTAATTATTTTATTAACTGAATTGTAGAAATATGTATGTATATATAATATAATAAAATATTTTATGTAAGTTCACATGTGGGTACCAACTCTTTTCAGAACTGAGAATTCCAAAGAAAAGAGTTGAAGAGGTGCCAATTGTTTCCTATTGCACTAAAAGTCCTGCAGATAAAAATTTAAATTATTAAATGTCCACAACTCTTTTAGAAAGCAGCAAGGTTCAGGCTCGATACCTGTAGCACAGTGGTTATGGCGCTGGTCACATACATCGAGGCTGGCGGGTTCAAACCCAGCCCGGGCCAGCTAAACAACTATGACAACTGCAACCAAAAAATAAATAAATAAATAAATAAATAAATAAAGCCGGGTGTCGTGGTGGGGACCTATAGTCCCAGCTATTTGGGAGGCTGAGGCAAGAGAATGGTGTAAGCCCAAGAGTTTGAAGTTGCTGTAAGCTGTGACGCCATGGCACTCTACTACTGAGGGCGACATAGTGAGATGTCTCAAAAAAAAAGAAAGAAAGAAAGAAAGAAACAAAAAGCAGCGAGGTGGTATATACAAAATGTGTGTTCATATTTTTTTACTCAGTAATTCAACTTCTTGGAATTTTTTTAATGGGCATAATCAAAAAGAAGGAAAAGAAGTGTGTGTTTAGATTTTCATTACGAGGTTATCTATAATAGGAAAAAAGAAAATAAATTTGTCATAGAAGGTGTATGCTTAAATCAACTGTTAAAAACCCAATGGGCTATTATATAGTTGTTAAAATGGTGTTTATTATTTCTACTTATTAGGTATTTAAGATGCATATTAAATACTTAATATTAACTGAAAAAGCAAAAATGTGTGTCCAATATGCTTGAAACTACATAAGGATATACAGTAGAACCTCCATAGTTGACCACTTCCCTATCTTGACCATCTCCTTCACTTGACCCAGTTTTCATAGACCAGACATGCACCACATGTACTCAATGGAAGTTCCTTATGTTGACCACCACCTTATGTTGACCAGTTTGTTACAGTCCCTTGGGTGGTCAACTTACAGAGCTTCTACTGTATATGTATAGGAAAGAAGAATGAAATGTTATTAAAAATACAACTGTAACAGTGATTACATTGTAAAAGGTTGTAAAAATATTAAATTATTTTATCAATGTTTTTATTTTAACAATAAAAGATATTACAGCATCTATAAATTTCTAAGCCACAAAAATTACATCAAATTTATGTAATCGTAAACTAAACTGCTGCTCTTCACATATTTCCAAAAAAGCAAAAAAATATGTACATTAAGCAATAAATTACATCACTAAGTATACTGGGCTTTCTTTCTGAAAGGCTTTCTTCCTTCCTTCGAGACAGGCCCTCACTCTATTACCCAGACTGGAGTGCAGTGGTGTCATCATGGCTAACAGTAGCCTCAAACTCCTAGGCTCAAGCAATCCTTCTGTTTCAGTCTCCAGAGTACTTAGAAATATGGGGCACACAGGAACATGACCACCTAATTGTTAATTTTTTTTGTAGAGACAAGGTCCTTGCTATGTTGGTCAGGCTGGTCTCAAGGAGCGGTACTTTGACTTATAAGCCAGCACAGATTCTTTCTCTTGTTGCACATGACTGGTGATAGACAATAACCTGCACAGCTCTGCTTGGGCACACTCACCTTTCTGTTTCTTGAACATGCCAACCTGGTTTCTGTCTCGGGGCTTTTCACTTACTGTTTCTTCTGCCTGGAATGCTCACTGTCTGTTTGTTCCCATTCCCGAGTCCTTCCCAACACGTAGGTCTCAGTCCAAACATTATCATTTAAGAGAGTCTTCATTAACCTATCTTAGCCAAGGTTGCACCATGAAATTTCTTTGTCCTTTTCTTGGAAGTCTTCTGCAAGATTTCCAATATATGTGTTGGGAGGTGGATTTATGGGTAATTTTTTGGATATGACAATGATATGCTTAGAGTCTATTCTAGACCAAGTCATTGACAGCTACCAACGTGTGGGAAGAGACCTGCTGCTTTCACTTGTGATAGGAAAACTCCAGAGATCTCACAAAGGACCTGGGAAAGCCCCACACATTGGTAGCAGGGTGGAGGATCTGATAGAGGAAGCAGAATGGGACAGGAGACTTCAGAGGTCTCTTCACTTTCTAATGACGAATGATGTGCATTTTCATCTCTCTCATTCCCAAGTGGCCAGCTATACTTTTATTATACATCTCAAGAAGTCCTAGATGAAGTGATGGTGGTGATGAGGATTTTACAGAGGCAATACTCCTGTCGCATAACAAGCAAAGACACTATTTTAAGAAAGTTTATTCTTGGTATGTCTTTCCTTTCAGCACTGAACAAACTCCCAACGCATTCTTTTTGATATGGAGAGACAGGTGCCCTGGGATTGCCTGGGAACCATGCTGTCTCATGCCCACCTACTGTCCCAGTCTTTCCTCTCCTCCACAATCACCAGAAAACTGACCTTTTGTGCAAAATAGCAGTGATGAAAACCTTCCAGGTTTCAGGTGGTAGAGGATATCCATTTTTGACCCTTGAACTAAGCAGGACCTTTGAAATTCCATGGTGTAGCCAGAGGCCAGTAGCAGAGTTTTTGAAACTTTTTGAATTCACAACCTTTTCACTTTATACTTTTTGGTTAACTACATATATGTTAATAAAGCAAAAATTAATATTGGTATAGAGGAAGTAAGCCAGATACCCAGAAGGGTTTGAAAAAAATTGATAATTAAGCACTGAGAATAGAAGCTGTGGGGCTTATAGTAAAATCTTTCTCTCTACATATTATGCTCCTTGTCTAGGCCAAATATGACAAATGGAGTGGAGATTTCATCTATCCAGTGTGATTTACTTTCTGAAATGGTCTCAAGGAGCAGTACTTTGACTACAGATTCTTTCTGTTGGGGAAGGAAAAAGTTACTGCTATGGGGTAAAGCTAATAGTATAATTTGGAAATAGGAGAAAGAAATTGCTTCAGAAATACTATCACAGAATCTTAACATCAGTAGATCTGCAAAATCACCTCAGCTTAACATTTCTTCCAAAGGTCCCAAAGAACTAATATGAGTTTCTGAAGACTTTTTCAGTGTCATAAAAATATGCAGTAGAACCTCTATAAGATGACTGCCCTAGGTACTCCACATACACAGGTGGCCAACATAAGGAACTAGGCCTACTGTACCAATACGGACATGTGGCGCCTGTCTGGTCTATGAAAATTAGGTCAACTTCAGGAGGTAGTCAATGGAGGGAAATGGTCAGCTATGGAGTTTCTACTGTGTTTGGAAGGACCCTGATTCTCACCTCTAGTATATTTACGGTTTGACAGGTAAGATTAAAATTCTTCAACATTGAAATTTGATGGGTAATTTCTTTTTTTACTTTTATTTATTTATTTATTTATAATTGGCCTAGAAAGCTCCCTTATATAGCTCCCTTTCTTTTAAAAAGTTTTTGGCCCCAAGATAGTCTAGTGGTTAGAAATAAGGACTCTGTATACATACGGCCTGGGTTCAAATCTCAACTGTCACAAAGTACTCACTCTGTGACCTGGACAAATTAATCTCCCTCAGCCTCAGTGTCTTCATTTGTAAGACACGGGTAAAAATAGCATACATCTTACAGGTTGTTATGAAGACTAAATAAGTTAATCAATGTGAAATGCTTGACCAGCCTCTAGTGCAGGGGTCCTCAAACTATGGCCTGTGGGCTGCATGTGGCCCGCTGGGTGTTTTTGCCACTGCTGCCTATCCTGCTTAGCAGCCGAATTGTCCCAGACCCACAGTGTGCATGTGTGGAATGTGCGCTGCACTCTCTGACTCCCCTCCTTCTCTTTGTCTCTGGACTCCTCCTCTTATTCTCGGGTGTGATCAGAGGAGTCACAAGTTTGCCTGTGCAGAGCCTGCTGTTGCCTGAGGACCGAGGTAAGAGCAAGTTAGTATTTTTTTTTTTTTTGAAGTCAGGAGGTCTACTTTTTTTTTTATTTTGCAGTTAGTAGGGCTTTTTTTTTGTGGTTAACGGGGGGCCTTTTTTTTTCTGAAGTTAGGAGGTCTTTTTTTTTCAGATAGGGGATGCCTTTTTTGTTTTGAAGTTAGGAGAGTTAGTTTTTTTTTAAGTTGGTTGGTTGGGGGTGGTTTCTAGAGGGGTTGCATCACAGTGATAATGCAAATAGTCAGCCCTCAGTGTTAATGCAAATTGTCAGTGCTCAGAGGTAATGCAAATAGTTAGTGCTCAGAGGTAGTGATAATTGTCAGGGCTCAGTATTAATGCAAATTGTCAGCAGTCAGTGTTATCGCAAATGGTCAGTGCTCAGTGTTATCGCATGGGGGCCCCAAACTGGTAATCTGCCTATGGCCCCATGGGAATGTAATCCAGCTCTGCAGACAGCTGAGGAGTAGGAAACCCAATTTAATTGACAGTAAGTGCATTTGTATTCTGATTGCTATTCAGTTGTGTATGATGTTGTAAGTTGTGTACTATGTAAGCCCTGGTTCATGCTGTTGGGATCTCTGAGAAGATTTGGAAGAAAAAAGGCATATGTGCTTATAAGATATGTGCAGTGTGCATAGGAATTTGTTCATAGTTTTTTTTTTAAACTATAGTCTGGTCCTCCAATGGTCTGAGGGCCCCCTGTTTAAAAAGTTTGAGGACCCCTGCTCTAGTGTGTAATAAATCTTTAAAAAGTGCTTACTATTGTTCTTTGAAGCCTAGCATGTCAAAGCATTAGGTTAGGTATTAACGGTAAAGCATTTAGCTGAATTGGATTGATATTCTAGGTTAGTTAATATTAATTTCACTGTAAGCAGGTCCAAGATTGAAACATGTAAATGTTTTCTGGAGTAAGTTGTGCTGATTCGTTTTCCTAGTAGTTCACAAATCAAACTCTAAAGGTAGTTCTCAAACTTGCGTGTGCATCAGAATCACCTGGCGGGCTTGGTTAGACATGGTTGCGGGGCCTCGTTCTGGAGTTTGTGATTTGGTAGCTCTGGAGCAGACTTAACATTTCCTTTCTTATAGGCTATTTGCTGCTACCCATGCTGTTCCACAGATTGCACTGTGAGAACAAAGGCTCTGCAGGTTTGGGGAGTTCACAGTAGTTACACGGAGGAAAAATCCTCCCTTCTTCCTTTCTTTTTCTGTGAGAAACACAGCCTTCCTATGGTTTCCTGGGAGCTGTAGTTTTCTTTATAAAGAACCTGATGCCTTTAATTAAATAAATGTCCTTTTACTACTTTTCGTCATGGCGGCAAGTACTTCCTGGACAGCTCATCTCTGGTCTGGAGCACTGGTGTTTTGTTTGGTTTGTGTTTGTTTTGCTTTTTAATTATTTAGGAACATTCACTTCACATAACTGATCACTTATTACTTCCTGGTAGCCTATCAATGCCACAGCGATCTCGGCAAGTTTCCTAACCTATCTTTAGTTCCTTCATCTGCAAAGAGGGTATCACCTCCCACTTCACCAGGGTGTTATGTGGGTGGAATGAAAAAAGTAAGGGAAGTCTTTAGTGTATATATACCTGGCCTGGAGTGAAGGCCCAATAAGTGTGAGCTATTAGTGTTCAACAAACAAGACACAAGCTGAGAACCACATTTAAAAAGCAAAGTAATTGAAAAGCAACAGAAAAAAAATATATTTTATTTATTTATTTCTTAAATCATAGCTGTGTACATTAGTGCAATCATGTGGTACAGTGTTGCGGGCTTCATATACAATCTGAAATATTTTCATCCAACTGTTTGACATAACCTTCATGAGATTTTCTTGTTTATTATGTGAAAACCTTTGTGTTCTGCATTTATAACAAAGATATATGTACCAGAATGTTTATTGCAGCCCAATTCATAATTGCTAAGTCATGGAAGATGCCCAAGTGCCCATCAATCCACAAACGGATTAATAAATTATGGTACATATATATTTTATTTTTATTTATTTATTTGAGACAGAGTCTCACCATGTCACCCTGGGTAGAGTGCTGTGGTGTCACAGATCACAGCAACCTCAAAATCTTGGGCTTAAGCGATTCTCTTGCCTCAGCCTCCCAAGTAGCAGTGATTATAGGCGCTCACCACAATGCCCAGCTAGTTTTTTTGTTGCAGTTGTCATTGTTTAGCTGGCCCGGGCTGGGTTTGAACCTGTCAGCCTTATTATATGTGGCTGGCACTGTAACCACTATGCTACAGGTGCCACGCCAAAAAATATATTTTTTTAAAGAGGGGAATGGGAGTGAGAGTTTTTAAATTTTAATCGGTTCAAAGAAGCCAAGTCACCAGTTACTTCACTTCCGCACCTAATCATATCACGCATGAGTTAAGGCCAACTGACTGGAGTATTTTGACTTGTTTCAACTTGAGGGACTAGTTATTAGACAAATATGGCTGGGGTTTACCAACACATTGTTGGAGGAGTTTTGCAGCCTTTGTCTTCTCTCCATTTACTTTCATAGGTAGAGGAAACTCTAATTCATATTCTATCTTTTCATTTTGTGAATGCAATGTCTTCTCTTTCATTAAATTTATTTTCTTGGAGAGTACATTTTCCATACTACATTTCAGAAAAATCACAACTTAACATAATTTGGCAGGAGTTGTCACAACTGAACAACTTATTTTTGCAGAGACTTAGGATTCCTTGGAAGAAATTGTCAGCTTCATTTTTGTCTAAACTCATTAAGTTGATTCTTTTAATACATACGTATTTGTCTGGTAGCACCAGACATTGTAAGTTTACGTCTACGAAAGTGGATCTTTGTAGTAGATATGTTAAAATTCTAAACAAGTCTCAAAAACTTTCTTTTATTATAAGACAAAAGAGGCCATATTGTTGACATTAGTATTGTTGCAAAGCACTTTTAAAATTTATTTTGGATAGGAGGCACCATATAAGGAAAATAACTTGGAGAAATACAAACTTTTATGGAGAGAATTTTATATAAGAACTTGTCTTTTACAGTGAGTCAATCCAAAGCACGTTTTTCAATAAAGTGAATAAAACAATAACTTTTGGCCCAGCAGGAAAATATGAGCTCAAAGCATTTCCTTTTTGTTTTTAGCTTAAATATTCATAATGTGTGTAGTTGCCAATTTGCTAAGTTACCAAACAGCTAAGCTTGTTGTGAGTTCTCAAACTTGTAATACCAGAGCCCTGCTTACTGTTACCAAATAAGCAGGGCTTATAAGTTACCAAACAGCTAAGCTTGTTCTGAGTTCTCACACTTGTAATACCAGAGCCCTGATTATTGGAATTATTTTGGAAGAACTATCTAAAAAAGAAACCAAAAAAATTCAATTGGAGACTTTAGAGCAGTGGTCCTCACACTATAGCCTGCATCGGAATCCTGCAGAGGGCTTGTTTCAACACATATTGATAAGCCCACCTCACAATTGCTGACTCAAGGGGTCTGGAATGAGGCACACAAATTTGCATTCCCAGGTGATGTTAATATTGCTGGCGTAGGGATCCCATGGTCAGAACCACTGATTTAGAGAGTCGGTGAAGTCAAATGTTGGGGAAGAAGAAACTAACCAACTGTTACAGATTAATTCTTCTGCTTACCCGTGGAACCTTGGCGATGATAATAGGAGCTACCAGTAGAGAGGAGGTGAGGACCAAATGAGAAATTATATGTAATGTACTTAGAAGGGATCTAATGAATGATAGTTACTACTGATCCTATTACCTAGTGGCTCCTTGCTGTCAATATCTAACACATTATTACTGAGAGGTAGCTAGGCAATAGGGCTATGCAGGTGAAGGAGACCCAAGCTTGCTCCCGGTCCTTATGGAATCTGATACTAATAAAATAATGTTGTTAAAAGAAAAACTTTTGACAAATTAAATTTGATCAAGTTTATTTGTGCAAGGAGTGAGTCACAAATAGGGCACCCATCAGAAGAGGTTCAGAGAACGCGGCAATGTGGGCAAGCAGCATGTAGAAAATGCAAGTGAGGTAAAAACAAAACAAAACAAAACAACACCTAGCTTTTGCCTAATTTGGACATAGTCTGATCAGTTGGTGACCTGTGATTGGCTAAAGCTCAGCTGCTGTGATTGGCTGACACACAGCTATTTGTTATAAAATGCACTCTTAATTTAGGCTTTTAGTTTATTTACCTTCTAAGCTGAGTTTCAGTTTGTTAAGTAAGGACTCAAGGTACAGAGGCAGCCTCAGGCCAAATTTAGTTTAATTTAACACAGTCAAATCAAATAAAATGACAATCAAATTTCCTAGCAAGTACTAGGAAAACAAGGTACAGAGTGCTATGAGCACATGTGAAATGGAACCCTGACCATTATTTTCGGATTCTAGCAGCATTTTTTCACTGGTTCCTTTACTGTATGAAATCTCAGCAACTAGAAATTCATTTGATTTGGTCATCATCTGTCCTCAAGGTACAAAGAACCTCTGCAAGGTATTTCATATGGCCAGAGACGCTGAAAAAACACAATATACAATGGGTTTTCCATGCTCATTTTTTCTTTTTAAATTGTAGTAAAATGCACATAACATAAAATTTACCATTTTAATCATTTTTCAGCATACGATTCAATAGTGTTAAGTGCATTTATATTGCGAAACCAATCTCCAGAACTCTTTTTCATCTTGCAGAACTGAAACTCTTTTTCCCATTAAAAAACTGCCCACATCCCGCTCTCCTCAGTCCCTGGAAACCGCCACTCTGCGGTGTTTTTTCTGAATGAATTTGACTACTCTAGGTACCTCGGGTGAGTGGAATCATACTGTGTTTATAATTTTGTGACTGCTTATTTCACTTGGTGTGATGTCCTCAAGGTTCATCCGTGTTGTAGCATGCCAAAATTTCTTTCTTTTTTGCTTTTTAAATTTTATTTTATTATTAACACTATTTTAGACAGGGTCTCACTCTGTTGCCCAGGCTGGAGTACAGTGACTCAATCATGACTCACTGAAAACTTCAATTCCTGGGTTCAAGCAATCTTCTAATCTTTTTTTTTTTTTAAAGATCACTAATATTTAATTATGTGTATAGTTTATACCACATTTTGTTTATCCATTCATCCATTGATGGACACTTGGGTTGCTTCCACCTTTTGGCTGTTGTGAATATTGTGCTTCTATAAACATGATATATAAAATATGTCTTTGAGATCTTGCTTTCAATTCTTTTGGTTATATACCTAGAAGTTGAATTGATGGATCATACAGTAATTATATTTTTAATTCTATTCTAATATTTTCATTTTTTTTGAAATTGCAGCACTGTTTACCATATGGCTGCATCATTTTGCATTTCTGTCAATAGCACACAAATATTCCAGTTTCTCCACATCCTTGCCAATGTCTTTTATTTTCTTATTTTTTGATAGTAGCCATCCTAATGGTTGTGAAGTGGTATCTCATTATGGTTTTGATTTGTATTTCCCTAGTGATTAGTGATGTCGAGCATCTATTCATGTGTTCATTGGCCATTTGTAGATCTTCTTTGTAGAAATGTCTATAATTTCTTTGTTCATTTAAAATATCAGATTGCTTGATTTGTTGTTGTTGAATTGTAGGTCTTTATATATTTGGGGTATTATTAACCCTTTATCAGATATATGATTTGCAAATATTTTCTCCTAGTCTTTTTATTCTGTTTATTGTGTCCTTTGATGCACATTTTTTAACTTCTTTTCTTCTTAAAAAATTTTTTCAGATTAATATGGGAGTTGCATAATTCGCTTTTGTAAAGTTAAAGTCCGTGTTGTAGTTGAGGTCTTCACCCAGGAAGTCTGTAGTATACCTGTGCAATGTACCTGTTGGGGGAATTTCCCCAACCCCTCCCCTCTCCACCTTACTTGAATTTAATTGAGTTTTTCTTTCTCATGAGCATATAGTTGTTAATTTACTGGGGTTAATTAAGTATGGACTATGTGTGGTGCTTGTTTTTTCCTTCTTGTGATACTTACGAGAATGTTCTCCAAATCATTCAAGTTGTTATAAAAGATATAAAAATTTGGCTTGGCGCCTATAGCTCAGCGGCTAGGGAGACAGTCACATACATGGGAGCTGGCAGATTCGAATCCAGCCTGGGCCTGCCAAACAACAGTGACAACTACAAAAAAAAAAAATAGCCGGACGTTGTGGTGGGCACCTGTAGTCCCAGCTTCTTGAGAGGGTGAGGAAAGAGAATCCCTTAAGCCCAATAGTTTGAGGTTGCTGTGAGCTGTGACGCCATGGCACTCTACCCAGGGTGACAACTTGAGACTCTGTCTCAAAAAAAAGAAAAAAAAGGATATGAAAACTCCATCTTTTTATGGCTGAGTAGTATTCTATGGTACAAGCCCTAGAAAGTGTGGGAAAAACTTTTAATTTTATTGGCCTAGGGAAAGAATTTATGAAGAAGACTCTAATGACAATCTCAACAACACCAAAAATAAATAAATGGGACCTAATCAAGTTAAAAATACTTCTGTGCAGCTAACGACATAATCAACAAAGCAAAGAGACAGCCTACAGAATGGGAGAAGATATATGAATGCTATGAATCTGACAAAGGGCTAATTACCAGAATCTATGAAGAACTCAAGCTAATCAATAAGAATAGATCGATCAATTCCATTAAAAAAGACATGAACAGAAACTTTTCTCATGAGGGCAGACAAATCACCAACAAACATGTGAAAAAATGCTTATCATTCCTAATCATCAGAGAAATGCAAATCAAAACCACTTGGAGATATCACCTAACCCCCTGTAAGAATGGCCCACATCACAAGGTCCCAAAGCAACAGCTGCTGGTGTGGGTGCAGAGGGAAGGGAACATTCATGCACTATTGGTGGGACTGCACACTATTATAGCCTCTATGGAAAGCAGTGTAGAGGGGCTTCAAAGAACTAAAAGTAGACTTACTATTTGATCCTATAATTTCATTACTAGGTATCTACCAAAAAGAAAAAAACTCATTTTACCATAATTTAAGTTCAAATGTTTATAGCCTCCAATTCACAATTGCAAAGATGTAGATCACAATTGCAAAGATGTAGAAACAACCAATGTACTTTTGAACACATGAATGGTTTAATAAACTGTGGTGTTTATACCATGAAAGTTTTAAATTTGATATACTCGAATTTTCTTTTGTGGCCTGTGCTTTTGGTATCATATCCAATAAATCATTCATAAATCCAATGTGATGGAGCTTTGCCCCTATGTTTTTTCCTAAGAATTTTTTATTTTTATTTTATTTTTGAGACAGACTCTAACTCTGTTGTTTGGGCTAGAGTGCTGTGGCATCAGCCTTGCTCATAGCAACCTCAAACTCCTGTGCTCAAGCAATCCTCCTGCCTCAGCCCTCTGACTAGTACAGGTTCCCACCACAATACCAGGATAGTTTTTTTCTATTTTTAGTAGCAATGAGGTTTTGTTCTTGCTCAGGCTGGCCTCAAACTCCTGTGCTCAAGGGATCCTCCTGCCTTGGCTTTCCAGAGTGCTAAGATTATAGGTGTGAACTACAAACACCCCAAGGGGGACAGAGCCATCTAAGAAGTTTTTAGTTTTAGCTCTTATGATTAGGCCTTTGATTCGTTTTAAGTTTTGTATGTGGTGTAAGGTAGATCACTAATATTCTCCTCAGTGATGTCTAATTCCTGTTTAACTCATCCACAGAGTTTTAAAATTTCAAGAATTATATTTTTATTTATTAAAAATTTAATTTGATTTTTTAATGAATCTTCCTAGTCATCTTGATTGTAGTTTTGGCTTACTTTAAAATACAAACTCTATTTTTAAATTTAAGAGATATTTCTATATAGTTATATTTTGTTTCCGATAACTCCAATACCAGAGGTCTTTTGGAGAATGGGTTCTCAAATATTTATTTTTTTAAGGTTTCTGTGTACTCTCACTCTTGGTGGCTTTTGTGTGTGTGTGTTGATCTTTTATTATTAATTTATATTTTACTTACTCCATTATTGTTTCATTTGGCTATTAAATATTGAGTACATACTCTTTCCAGGCTTTGTTTAGATGTTTGTTATGCAGAAGTAAACACAGGAGATAAAATCCCTTTTGTTGAGTTTTATGAAGTTTATGAAAGAGAGAGAATATAAACTAAGTTAAATGTATGTTAGTGACAAATTGTAAATATAAAGCAAAGAAGTGGGATAGAGAGTATAAAGTGTTAGGTTAGGTTTTTTGCTTGTTTGTTTGTTTGAAATTTTGGCTAGAATGGCTAGAGAAGGTTTCATTTAAAAGGTGGATTTTAAGTAAATATCTCAAGTGAAGGACACAGTGAGGCAGATAATGGGAAGAACATTATAGGTAGAGAAAAGAGTTAAGTGAAAAATCCCCGAGGCGGACTCTTGACATCCAGGTGAGAGGAGACTTGAGGAGGCCAATGTGGCTACTAAGTGGTGTGATGGGGACAGATCAAGAAATGAATCAGAAAGATGTTGGGAACCAATTAGCTAAGGTTTTGTAATAAGGACTTTGGCTTTTGTTCTGAAGGAGTTGGGAAGACGCTGGAAGATTTTGTTCAGAGGAATTATACACTTTAACTCTTTCTTTTTTCTTTTCTTTCTTTCTTTCTCTCTCTTTTTTTTTTTTGAGACAAGAATCTCTCTCTGTCCTCCCTGGTACAAGTGCCTTGGCATCATAGCTCACAGTAACCTCAAACTCTTGGGCTCAAGCAATTCTCTTGCCTAAGCCTCCCACTATAGGGGGTCCACCACAATGCCCACCTACTTTTAGGGAAGAGGTCTTTCTCAGGCTGGTCTTGAACTCCCAAGCTCAGGCAATCCAACTGGCTCAGCCTCCCAGAGTGCTACGATTTAACTCATTTTTAATCACTCATTCAAGTTTCATTCAGAGTGCTAACATTACAGGTGTGAGGTACCTCTCCCCCGCCATCTAAGAATTTTTTTATTTTAGCTCTTATGGGTAGTCCTTTGATTCATTTTGAGTTAAGTTTTGTATATGGTGTAAGGAAGGTAGATCACTAGCACATATGGAATCTGAGAGCCAATTTTGAAGCTGTTTCAGTAATAAAGGCAAGACATGAGTTGACTTGGACCATGGCAGTGGCATTGGGACTGATGAGAAGTGATCACATTTATTTATGTCTATGTCTATACTTTTTAAATTTAAAGTAGAACCAACAGTATTTTCAAGATTAGATGGAGAGAATGAGAGAAAGGGAGGAGTTAAGAGTAACTCCAGATTGTTCTGAGCAATTGGAAGGATGGAATTACAGTAACTGAGATGAGAAGGTTTTGGGGCAGAAAGCTTTGTGAAAAGAGAAAACCAAGAGCTCAGTAAATAGACATGTTAAATTTTTGATATGATGTACTTGGGGATGTCCAGTAAGTGACTGAACATATGGGTCTGAGGTTCTGGCAGAGATCTAGGGTAGAGATATAAAATTGGTAGTGTCAGCATAGAAATGATACTTTAAGCCCTAAGACTTGATGAGATTACTTAGGGAGAATACAAAAGAAAAGATGTTTAAAGATTAAGCCCAGGACTCTCTAAAACAGCAGTTCTCAACCTGTGGGTCATGACCCCTTTGGGGGTTGAATGACCCTTTTACAGGGGTCACCTAAATACATCCTGCATATCAGATATTTACATTACGATTCATAACAGTAGCAAAATTACAGTTATGAAGTAGCAATGAAAATAATTTTATGGTTGGGGGTCACCATAACATGAGGAACCGTATTAAAGGGTCACAGCATTAGGAAGGTTGAGAACCACTGCTCTAAAGCTTAGAAATCAAGAGAATCAGAAGGAATCAGAAAAAAAAAGACCAAGAAAGAACAACCAGGAAAGTAGGAGAAAAGCTAGACAACCATGGTGTCCTACAATCCAGGTGAGGCAAGTGATTCAAGGAGAGTCCAATGCCTTGGGTGGGCATGGTGGCTCACAACTATAATCAGGCTCAGGTGGGAGGATCCCTTGAGCTCAGAAGTTCGAGACCAGCTTGAGCAAGAACGAGACCACCTCTCTACTAAAAATAGAAAAACGTAGCCTGGTATTGTGTGGGCATCTGAGGTCCCAGCTACTCAGGAGGTTGAGGCAGGAGGACCATTTGAACCCAGGAGTGTGAGGTTGCTGTGAGCTAGGCTGATACCACAGCGCTCCAGCCTGGGGCAACAGAGTGAGACTTGGTCTCAAAAATAAAAAAAGTCAAATGCCGATCACAGATCAAGTAGTACCAATTCAACAACATCCATTGGGTTTAGTAACATAAGGATGTTTGTGGGGGCTCCATGAGAATAGTCTTGAAAATGGGAATGGCAATGAGGAACTGATCAGAGTGGGTTCAAGAGAATATGGGGTACACCATGTTTATAGCGCCATTATTCACAATAGCCAAAAAATGGGAACAACACCAGTGTCTGTCGATGGATGAATGGATAGGCTAAATGTAGCATATGTGTGCAATTGAGCATTATTCAGCCTTCAAAAGGAAAACAATTCTGACACGTGTTACCATATAGGTGAAAGCTGAAGGCATTATGCTAAATAATCCAGTCACAAAATCGCAAATATGGTATAATTCTATTCAGATGAGGTACCAGAGCAGTGGAAATTCAGACAGACAGAAAGTATAATGTTAGTTGCCAGGGGATTGGGGAGGAGGGAATGGGAAGTTGTCATTTAATGGATATAAGAGCTTCAGTTTTGCATGATGAAAATCTCCTAGAGATTTGCTGTGTAATAATGTGAATATATTTCACAGGCGCCGCCCGGCATTCGAGTTTTTGTATTCATAAAAATGAAACAACAGGGCGGCGCCTGTGGCTCAGTGAGTAGGGCGCCAGCCCCATATACTGAGGGTGGCGGGTTCAAACCCGGCCCTGGCTGAACTGCATCAAAAATTAGCTGGACGCTGTGGCAGGCACCTGTAGTCCCAGCTACTTGGGAGGCTGAGGCAGGAGAATCGCCTAAGCCCAAGAGCTGGAGGTTGCTGTGAGCTGTGACACTACGGCACTCTACTGAGGGCAGCAAAGTGAGACTCTGTCTCCACAAAAAAAAAAAAAAAAAATGAAACAGCAATATTTTCTAAACCTAGGTTAATGGCAATTATTAAAAAATACATTAAAAACATTTTCTTTGGTACTTAGTGCTGAATAAATGTTAGGTATAGTTAATATTATTGCTTATTATTGGCTACTTGGAAAATGCAAAAGTTAAAATTTATATTACTTTTAAATATATGTTAGGAAATAATATTAGGTTACTTTTTTAGAATGATGTATAGGGTTAAACAGATTAATTGTGAATCCTTTGTCTGCATCCTACATATTTTCCATTTGAATCTTAGATCTTTTATGAGGAAATTATAATAAACAGGATTTTCTCCCCTCAAATTTGATTTGGTTGTATTTCATATCAAAAAATGAAATAGGTTATTCTTATAAAGGTATGGTTTCTTCTGAGCTAGAAAAAGAAATCTCCCTAGTTAAGAAGGAAAACGTGTAAATTTTCCACAACCTTTGTCTTGGATCATAAGAAAACCAAAAACCAAAAACAAAAGTTAAAGCACAATCTGCTTTGGTCTTTTTGAAAGACCCTAGTTATCTAGGCTCTAAGAAAAAGGCAAACTCAATTTGGTGAATTACCATCTCATGTGAACAAAATGAAGTCTTTATAATATTCTTAATTTGATTTCTGAGAGGGATTTAGATAATTGGGCAATTTACAAAAGAGTATGTTTTATCTGGGGCCAAACCTGCTTTTTCTTTGTGTTGCAGATTCTCTGCCCCCTGGTGGCCTTCCTTCTTCCTTGGGAAATGTGTGTGCGTGCGTGCGTGTGTGTGTGTGTGTGTGTGTGTGTATGCGTGTGTGTGTGTGTGTGTGTGTGTGTGTGTGTGTAGCAGTGGTTTAAATACTACTGTGTTTTACATTTCAAGGCTGGTTTGAGAGTGAGAGGAGCAAAGCTGTCTGGTTCCCTGAATACCAGACTGGATTGCTAATCATATTTTCCCAGATGGGGAGGGGGATTCCTCAGCCTGCAGGACCTAATTTCAGAAATTTACTTTCAGAGTGAAGCGAGAGGGAGGATTGCTTTCCAAATTGAAGGGAATGATGTTACAGGCATTTGATTGTCTGAGCAGGCGGAATCACAGAACAGGAAGGAAATCAGAAGTTATTTAATCCAATCTGGACTCCAGAAGACATTCGGACAGATGGGCAGTATCCTAATCTCCATGTTTTATCTTCCTGTCTCTTCTCAAAAGTAGTGAAATGATTCTTTTAAAAACATTACTTATCAGCATTGTCCAAATGTTTTATAATGTTTATTGCAAAACATTTGGACAATGCTGAAAAGCATAATGAAAGAAAATGAAAATTGGTTTAACCCTACTACCCAGAGATAATCGTTATTCACATTTTGTTTTAACTTCTAGTATTTTTTGATAGAAGTTAAACATATACTTTTGTATTGTATATGTAATAAAGTAGAGAGTTTTCAGATAATATAGAGCAGAGTTTGGCAAAATATGGCTCAGGCAGGCCTATATTACTCTTTTTTTTTTTTTTTTTTTTGAGACAGAGCCTCAAGCTGTCACCCTGGATAGAGTGCTGTGGCATCACAGCTCACAGCAACCTTCAATTCCTGGGCTCAAGCGAGTCTCCTGCCTATGCCTCCCAAGTA
>CAUYRH010059460.1:0-38749 GCA_963574655.1 Perodicticus potto
ACACATAGACACAGAATCTACCACACACATAGACACAGAATCTACCACACATAGACACAGAATCTACCACACACATAGACACAGAATCTACCACACATAGACACAGAATCTACCACACACATAGACACAGAATCTACCACACATAGACACAGAATCTACCACACATAGACACAGAATCTACCACACACAGACACAGAATCTACCACACACATAGACACAGAATCTACCACACACAGACACAGAATCCATCAAACATGCACACACACACAGACACAGAATTTACCACATACACAGGCACAAAATCTACCACACACACAGACACAGAATCCACCACACATGCACACACACACAGACACAGAATCTACCACACACACACAGAATCCACCACACATGCACACACACACACAGACACAGAATCCACCACACATGCACACAGACACAGAATTTCCACAAGCGTGCACACACACTGACACAGAATCTACCACACACGCACAATCTACCACAAACGCGCACACAGACACAATCTACCACACACACAGACACAGAATCTACCACACATGCACACATACACTGACACAGAATCTACCGCATGCACGCGCGCACACACACACAGAGAACACTCTCTTTGTTCCAGCTCTAGAGAGGCACAATGTGTCAGGTGTGCACCCTGTCCTTGGAGATGTCACAATCCTGTTGGAAAGACAGAGGTGTGAACAAAGAAACTGTGCCATGGAGAAGGGAGAACGCACTGTCCCAGAAGTGCTGCAGGTGACCTTCCACGAGGCAAGCCCTCCGAGGTAGGCCTTAAAAGATAGGCAGGGACATGTCCAACAATGGAGGAGGCGGCTTCTGGGCAGAACGGACATGCTGTTTATTGTCAGGTCCTTCCTCAGATCCATCTTTAAATCAAAATTAGTAGAACCTCCGTAAATTGACCATTCACAAAACAAACTGGCCAACATACGGGAGTGGTCACCATGAGGAACTAGGCCTGCCGTACTGACACGGACATACAGAGCACATCCAGTCTCTGCAAATCAGGTCACCTTGAGGAGGTGGTCAGCTATGGAGGTTCCACTGCATATCAGATCATACAGTTGGGGAGTACAGGCAGGAGAGCAACAGAAGCAACAACATTTTGAAAGTTGTAAAGCAGATGGATATGTAAAAACTGATAGAGCAGATCCAAGGCAGCTAAATCCTCACCAATAGTGGGGAAAACTGGGGCGGCACCTGTGGCTCAGCAAGTAGGGCGCCGGCCCCATATGCCGAAGGTGGCGGGTTCAAACCCAGCCTCGGCCGAACTGCAAATCAGAAAAATAGCCGGGCGTTGTGGTGGGCACCTGTAGTCCCAGCTACTCGGGAGGCTGAGGCAAGAGAATCGCCTAAGCCCAGGAGCTGGAGGTTGCTGTGAGCTGTGTGACACCACCGCACTCTACAGAGGGTGATAAAGTGAGACTCTGTCTTTACAAAAAAATAAATAAAATAAAATAAAAAAATAAATAAATAGTGGGGAAAACTGAGAACTACCTTTTAACACCAGAAAATCCCCCAAAGGACACAATTACTGACAAAGAGGTACCTCTAGAACTTCTGACAGAGAGGAAGGAGGAAAGGTTAATGGTGCTTAAAAATATATGTATCTAGAATCTTTCCCCCACTCCACGCCACTGGGTGCCTACCCCTTCTCCACCACAACCAAAGGTAAGGTTCATTGTCTGGAAGTATAAAACTTTGCCCTGAGGGTAAACCATCATAATGGAAGGCAGGACTGTCCAATCTATGGAAAATAGAAAAACGTAATAGCCACACATTACAAAATAAATGCCTTCTGCTGAGAGCTCACCCAACCCTATAATCTGCACAACTGCCAGAAAACTTTTCATGAATCCAGCTAGTCTAAGAGGAAGGAACTAAAGAAACTTACTTGGCAATTCCCAACAGTGACTACCCAGTCACCCTACAGGGAAGACCTAAGGTTCCAGACCCCTCCTACTTGCTCAGAACTTCTAATCAGCTTTTTAGTCTCTTCCTTTATTTTTTGAGACAAAGTCTTATTCTGTTGCCCAGGCTGGAGTGCAGTGGCAGGATTATAGCTCACGACAGCCTCAAACCTCTGGGTTCAAGCAATTCTCCTGCTTTAACTCCCTCAATAGGTGGGACTACAGGTATGAGCCATCATGCTTAGCCAGTCTTCTACTTTTTTTTGAGGCAGAGTCTTGTTCTATTGCCCAGGCTAGAGTGCAGTGGCATCATTCTAAGTTCAGAGCAACCTCAAATTCCTGGGCTCAAACAATCCTCCCACCTCGGCCTACTAGAGTGCTAGGATTAGTGGTGTGAGCCACCGCATCCAGCTAGTCTCCTACTCCCAATCATTTTCCGACAGCCAAAGATTCTTAGATATCTGAGGAAAGCCTATAATAGAAGAAGAAGGACAAAATCAAATTAAACAGAAAAAAAAAAACAAATAGAAAAAAACTATGCAGAGAAGGGGAAACTTTCATAAAACTTTTATTCATAATCTCAGAGAGCTAAAATAAGATAATATTCATGAAAAGAGCGGAATGCTATAGAAAAGGATTTTAAATAGCTCTTAGAAATTAAAAATTCAGTAAAAGAGTTGAAACATAAATCTGAGAAAACCTCCCAGAACAAAAAGACAAATAAATAAAAGGGGAAGAAAGGATAAGAAATAAGAAAAAAGTCCAGGTAAACAGATATCCAAATAGGAGTTCATAAAGTGAGAACAGAGAAAACAAGAGGATTAAAATCAACATCAAAATAATCCCAGGGCAACGCCTGTGGCTCAAAGGAGTAGGGTGCCGGCCCCGTATGCTGGAGGTGGTGGTTTCAAACCCAGTCCTGGCCAAAAACTGCAAAAAATATAAAAAAATAAAAAATAATCCCAAATTTCCCAGAACTAAAGGCTCTCTGTTTCCTGAAAGCATCTCATCACGTCCCAGGATAAAGAGATCCGTATCAAAATACATCATTACAAAATATCAGAATACTCTTACAAGCTTCCAGGAAAGACTGGTCACATGCAAAGAATCAGGAACAAACCATCTTCCCACTCTAAACAGCAACACTGGAAGCAAGAAAACAGGGGAGCAATGTCTTTGAAATTCCCAGGGTAAAATTATTTTCAATTTAGGATATATACCTGGACAAATTATCCATTAAAAGATGTTTTCAGATATAAGCAAACAGTTACTTCTTGTGTACTCGTTGTAGAAAGCTACCAAAACAAGAATGTAAATCAAGAAGGAAAAGAATGTAGAGTACAAAAAAGCAGAAACCCCAGCACAGGAAAGTGGCAAAGTGAATTTGCAGGATGACAGCAAAGGGAGACCCCAGGGTGACAACTATGCGCCAGAGAAAAACCACATCATCCTGGGGCAGAGCAGCTCAACGGAGCGGTGCCGTCTTCAGGCCCTGAGGAAGCTGCTAGAGGCAGTACTTCAGGAAAGCCAGGAAACAAAGCGAGAAAAAGGGAGAACCAGGAAGCTGAATCAAACCTTGGGAAAGGCAAAGGAAAGACCCAGGACAACAGCTGTGTATCAGGTCTACAAGGCCAGTTCGGATGAAAAAGAAATGGAGAACTCCTAAAAGGGCATCTCCAGGCTCGGCGCCTGTGGCTCAACGGGCTAAGACGCCAGCCACGTACACCTGAGCTGGCGGGTTCGAATCCAGCCTGGGCCCACCAAATAACAATGACTGCTGCAACCAAAAAATGGCCGGGCGTTGTGGCGGGCGCCTGTAGTCCCAGCTATTTGGGAGGCAGAGGCAAGAGAGTCACTTGAGCCCAGGAATTGGAGGTTGCTGTGAGCTGTGATGCCACAGCACTCTATCCAGGGTGACAGCTTGAGGCTCTGTCTCAAAAAAAAAAAAAAGGGCATCTCCAAAGAAAGAAACAGATTACTGATGACATTCACCATATGGAACATGGTATTGGGAGGCTATTAGGAGGCATAAGAAAAATTAACAATAGAAATCATAACACCAAATAAATTAAAAATAAGGACAGCACTAACCTCAGGAAAAACAGAAGGAAGAAATGTAATCACAGCATACTATAATGTTCAGTTATGAACAGTATTTCACAGGCATAAGGCAAATGTTGATTTAAGCAAAAATTATGATATAATGAGAAGTTAGTTTATGAAAACAGAAAATGATGGTGTAAAAGAGCTAATTCCTTATGTACCGTAACAGGAAGAAACCAGAGGACATCTGAAATTGAACACTCAGACGCAGCCAGGTGTCACTCAGCACTATGGAAATGTATACAAGCCAGAGACACACAATGAAAAGAGCTGCTCCTGCTTCTGGTAACACAAACTGAGAGGAGTGAACTGCTGTAGTTTGAAATATGCCTTGTCGTATAATTTGAAGTCTTAGTACATATATTCATTTGAAACAATAAAATTAATTTCGTAAAAGGGAAGAATTAAGGACTTTTAAATACAGAAAATAACCATGCAAAAGCATGAAGCTGTGAAAGAAGCAGTTTCTTCTGGGAGATTGTCAGGGCCACACAGACACACGCACAGGCAGGCAGCCTCAGATGCCGCGGAGGGCAAGGGAGTGTCTCCTCCGTGCCAGTTTTGTGGACTCTGACAAGTCATCTAGCTTCTCCCAGTTGCCTCCTCTGTAAAATCTGACTAAAAATAGTGCTTTACTTCACAGGGTTTGTAAGAATCCAACAACAATGGAAACAGCTCATGAAACACATCATTCCATACGAAGGTGAGGGTGCAGGCCTGTCTGGGGGTTCCTGGGAGCGGAAACTGTTCTCAGCCTGGAGCTCAGATGGTTGTGCGTAAAGGTGAGAATAACCCACAGCAACCCAATCGTAGAGGAGCTGTTTCTTGACTGGGGTGGACAAATGCCCCAGAAGCAGGGAAAGTTGTGGCTAACACCGATGTTTGATTTTCCAAAACCAAAGGCTCTCAGAGGGTGCCTGGACCAAGAACCCTTAAACTGGCGTCTGCACAGATGGAAGGGGCAGGTGGCCAGTGGTGGGTCAGGTTCGTGCAAGAGAGACTGCTGGGCAGTCTGGAAAAGGGACAATGCCAGGAGCCAGCCTCCTTCCCCCAGCCTCCCTTCCCTACCAAGGAGTATCACTCCGCTTCCTATTCTGTCAGCCCGTTGCTTCAGATTCCACCACGCAGCTCAGAGGAATGTAGATAATAACAGTCTTAATGTCTACCATTTACCTGCTGGTTACTGTGTGCCAGGCACTATTCCAAATGCTTTGCATGTATTAATTCATGACCTGTTGATGTTGGGATGCTATCCCCACTTTACAGATGGGGCGGCTGACAGATTATGTAACCTACTCGATATAATAATTGTAAAGGAAACAAGGCAGGATTCCAAGCCAAGGGAACAAGGCAGGATTGCCTCTAGGGTCTGCAATCAGAATCACTGTATGTCCCTGCCTCTCAGGCCTAAGACTGAGCCTCACACTGCTCGGCTGTAAAATGGGGAAATTCAGGGAATGGCCCCAAAGAGCTCTTTCCATTGGAACCAAGATTCATCAGTCAGGTATGTATGCCTGAGAGTGAGGAAACTTTACTGAGGACAAGTTTTGAAGGAGAAGAGCAAGGTATAGACGTGGCTCCAGAATAGGAAGAACAAGAGCCCCACACAGGAAGATTAAGCTGGAGAGAAAGCTGAGAAAGCAGGTGTCATCTCACAGTTTTGCGCACACAGCCCGCTGCCCCGCCATGCCTGTCCCCAGAGCCTTCTTGGACTCTGCTCTGTGCAGAGGTGCTGGCGTGGAGGGTACAGACAGCCTCATTACCTGTGACGATGCAGGTGAACCTGACGTCGCTGTCCTCGGACACAGCCCGGGACTTGAGTGTGGTCTCGAATAGCGGCTGGGTCTCCTCTGTTAGCTGAGCGATGATGGAGCAGAAGGTGCTCCTAGGAAAGGCAAAGAGCTATTCAGAGCTGCCCTCCCCCAACACATACGACCGCCTGGCCTTGTCCAAGGCAGTTTACATCTTACCGCGTCTGTCCATCATCCCTGGAGCTCCAGCACCCGGCAAGTCTCTCTTCAAGGCGGCCTGTGCCCCTTGCCAGGTTAGGGGCGGGCATGGTATCAAGGATGGCATGGACCCCGGACCCAGTCCTTGACCATAGGCCAGGCTCCCGAGCATGCCAGGTTACCAGCCCAGGTGTCCCCAGGCCATCCTCACTAGGGGAGTCTTGCTTTACCCTCCAGGGAAGCTGGTGCATGGGGGAGACACACACATGGGTAGGTCAAGCTGAGAGATGGAGCCCCCAGCACAGCGGAGCTTCCATTCATGCCAGAGAAGGAAAAGCCAGCCAACCCTCAAGGATTCAATGCTCCTAAGTGCTCAGGAGCCACTCCTGGAGCTGTACTCAGAAAGAAGCTCCTGCATTTGCGAGCACAGACTCCTGGTGAACAAAGAATAAGATGGCCAATTAGAGGTGAACTCTAATTCCCAGGGGTACCAGGAAAAAGAGACCCAAATGAATTCTGATCCAAAACGGGGCTGTGGGACAGTGCTGGAAAGCCAGCTGTGGCTCCCTGCTTCACCCGGACACCATGCATATGCTATAGTGATATCGTGGTCAGCAGCTCTAGGACCAGCTGGCAGGATGGCCAAACAAACAGACCCATCCCTACAAAAGCCAGAACTTTCAGTTCCCCTGGGAGAGTCCATGTCCCAGATCTCAGGGGCATGTGTGGACTTACAGAGTCCGGTCCAAACTCACCAACAATGCTCAGGGCTTGCAGACTTCTCCTTCCTGGGCTCTGGGAGCAAACCACTGTGCCAAACCCTTTCACAGGCCAACAAAGACACCGTGCGTCCCTAGTGTGAAGTGCCACCAGAGAGCCAGCCCTCCTCCCACTCCCCGGGCACACACTGTCTCGTGAGCAGCAGGAGGACTGTGAGGGGGTGAAGTGGAGGGAAGCAGGAGCAACCATGGTGAGAAAGACAAATCATTCAAAGGAGCCTTTCCCTGTACCACAGAGGAAGGGGTGGTCGGCCAAGGGCAATGTCTGTGGCCTGTAACCTCTCCACAAGAGGCCAAGTGAGCGTCGGCAGGGGCACAAGCAAACACAGTCGATAACTCCGCACACAGAGTGGGGCGAGGGGCTCCACGCTCACTGCACCTGTTCTGTGAATATTAATCTAGGCTGGAGTTTGAGGAGAAAGGTTGCACTCCAGGAAAGGTGCCTGGAATCAGAAGTCCTGGACTCCTGGACTGATGGGGGGCCAGCCATGGTCTCTCACAGGAATGCAGATGCCTGGGCATTTAGGGGTTGACAGGAGCATCCCCCAATAAATACTATCCAAAGGAGGACCCCACCCTCTCACACAACTTAGCATTTGAACCAGGTCTGCCGCTAGACATATTCCATAGACTTCTGTAACATTCTCTCACCTAGGACTCATCCGTCCAGTACGTTTCTTGTCCTTTTCTGTTTTGTTTTGAGACAGGGTCTTGCTCTGTCATTTGTCACTTGCAGAGATGTCATCATCATAGCTCACAGCAACCACAAGCTCCTGGGCTCAAGCGATTCTCCTGCCTCAGCCTCTTGAGTAGGTGGGGCTACAACCCCCACACCTGGCTGGTTATTCTATTTTTTGTAGAGATGCAGCCTTGCTCCTGCTCAGGATGGTCTCAAATCCTTTCTCTCTTAAAAGCCACTCAGGAGGGTCCTTTAGGACCTAGGCTAGCAACACCCTGAACATTCATGAAATAAACAAAATCTGAGGCTCGGCGCCTGTGGCTCAACAGGCTAAGGCGCCAGTCATGTACAACTGAGCTGGCAGGTTCAAATCCAGCCCGGGCCTGCCAGAAAAAATCTGAAAACATTCTGTTGTTATCACACTAACAACAATTTCTGACTTTGGGAAATACCAAACTTCAACAGTTTCTAGAAGCTACCAGTACAAACATAATGCCACCTCTATGATTCTGTAATGAATTCAAAACATCTCTAATTATGTCCTCCCTACCTACTTCGACTCCTACCTCACTCATGAACATGAGCCCAGATCCAATATTCATCTTAGGCTCTTAGGTATGAAGTGTCTTGGGCCACTCTAAGAAAATAATTTCAGTTATTGCAATAGTGAGAAAAGAGGGAAAGTACATTAAAGGAAATGTATAGAGACAGTGCTCCTGCTGGGTCTGTGACAGCAGGAGGTTATTTTATTTCATGTCTCTTTTTGAATAGAAAAGAACACTTATCTTCCCAAAGTTTCCACATTAACTGCACATGTAATATATGTGTGTGTGTATATATATGTAATTTTTTTTTTTTTTGGCAGTTTTTGGCTGAGGCTGGGTTTGAACCTGCCACCTCTGCATATGGGGCCGGCACCCTACTCCTTTGAACCACAGGTGCCACCCTGTAATTGTTTTTTTTAAAACAGAGTCTTGGCTCGGCGCCTGTGGCTCAACGGGCCAAGGTGCCAGCCACATACACCTGAGCTGGTGGGTTCGAATCCAGCCCGGGCCCACCAAACAACAATGGTGGTTGCAACCCAAAAATGGCCGGGCGTTGTGGTGGGCGCCTGTAGTCCCAGCTACTTGGGAGGCAGAGGCAGGAGACTCGCTTGAGCCCAGGAGTTGGAAGTTGCTGTGAGCTGTGATGCTACGGCACTCTATCCAGGGTGACAGCTTGAGGCTCTGTCTCAAAAAACAAAACAAAACAAAACAAAACAGAGTCTCACTCTGTCACCCAGGCTGGAGTAAAGTGACATGATCATAGCTCCCTGCAATCTCAAACTCCTGGGCTCAAATGGTCCCTCCCCAGTAGCTGGGACTACAGGTATGTACCATCATGCCTGGATAATTCTTTTTATCTTTTGCAGAGATGGGGTCTCACCATGTTACTCAGGCTGGTCTCAAACTCCTGGCCTCAAGCAATCTTCATGCCTCCATCCCCCCAAGTGCTGGGATTATAGGTGTGAGCTATCACAAGCTAAGCCACAAAAAATGTTTATGTTGGAAAACCACAAGTAACTCTGCCAAAAGCCATGGCTAGATGAAAGCCCCCTCTCTAGGGAAGTGGATTTGGGGTGCATTTGGAGGGACAGAGAGTCACTCTATATACTGTCACTGAATATTGCATATCTTCTTGTTGCTGTGAGCTTTCTGTGCCCATCCTCCAAACCACTTAATGTGGGATAGACTCCCAGTGGGCTGTGTCCTGTCCCCTAGGAAGCCAGGACGTTCACACATCTGGATGGTCTCGATACCTCATACCTCTTAGTCTTTTCAACTCCATAGTTCTGTAAGGATATCACAGACTGATCATGGGTCTCTAAAGAACATCAGAATCATTGGGTTTTGATGGTCAAAGGAACTTGACCTTGCCCTAAGGTTAGCTTGGTTTGCCCAGGTCCTCTCCCTTGCAGTACTTGCCACACTCCACTCTGGGCCAGCTGTGATGCCCTCTTCCACCTACAGGACATATAGGAAGCACTTCTCCTAGTATTCGCCCCATTGAGGACCACATACGTGGTAAGTGGTGTGTTCAGAAACCTGTTAGCCAGGTGTGCTAACAGGTGTGCTCGGAAACTTGTTAGCCATTCAGAAATCTTGCTCTATGCAGAGAACTGTAGCTAACTCCCCAAATCTGGACTGCAAACCTGGACTCTGAGCATGTGCAGGCCTTGCCCTGGCTCTGCAGCAGATTCAGAGTCAACGCAGGAAGATATTAACCTGCATTCTCTGATTCCCCACGGTTTGAAGTCTGCAGGGATAGAGAGAGCCCAAAGGAAAGGAAAATTCAGAGAAAGAAGAGGGAAAAGGAAAACTTAGGGGACTGCAGAAAAAATCTAAAAGGCAGGTGCCATAGTTAGCACATAGACAATGAGGTTTCATACCTAGACGAGTGGTCACAGAAAATATGAAAACCCAGGATGGGGAAGAGGGGGGTTAGGGACCTACTAGCTTCCTGTTCTGTTCTCATGGTGTCCCTCCCAGGGGCACAGAGATGTCACTGCAGGCATCTCAGGGACCCCTGCCCACATTTCTATTGCTGAGGCCCTGTGCCCCTCTTAAATGGCCTATGCAAGCATCAATGCTGGCCCCTGTGAGAACCATGGCCACGTGAGCGCCCTCTCACACCCTCTCTGCCTGCCTCTAGCTCTTCCCTCACCCCATGCAGCCTCGTTAGTGCACGAGCAGTCACTCGGTGGCCCCTCAATGCCCAGTTAGAGAAATGTAGTGCAATATGCATTTACCTTCCAGAGCTGGGGTGAGACAACTGGTTGCTTGATAAGCTAAGCAAAAACAGCAAACGGAATCATTAGGCCAAATTCAGCAGCAGGGAGAGGAGGAGGCAAAATCAACAGTCGCAAACTATTAATCGGCCACCATCTGAGGCCCCCAGGCCTTTCTATTAAAAGGGACCAGCTGTCTTAGCTGGCCTGCTCCGGTTAGGATGTGGCCTCACCACTGGAGACCAGCATATCTGAAATCAAGAGCTCATTAAATGCAGCCGAGTCCAGGGAAATGGTTAGGCAGGAAGGGGGTCCCACCCCCAAGAGTGAGGCTTCCAGCTGCCTGGGATGTCTTCCCACCCCACAGCACACCAGCCTGGGGGCAGTGCCTGCCTGAACCCTTGGCTTTTGGGAAGAAAAGATTCCCATTTCTGGAAATGTCCTGACAGGCTGAGAAGGAGACAGGTGGCTTGGAGAAAACCCACCATTAATAAGTTAAGGAACGATTATAATGAGGCCACTGCCAGGCAAACCAGCTGGGAGAGTGAAAAGAGAAACACAGCAGTTAATTCAGGCACCCAGCTCCACCAGAACAGCAAGAGGCCCACCCTGCCTGGAGGCTCTGATCACCCCCCTGCCTAGGGTGGCCAGGAATGGACACTAAACAGGGGCTAGGAGCATCTGGGGCCAGGCCCCCTGCAGGGCTCCCCTTCGTGGAACTCCAGCCCACTGGGTCCGAGCCAGCTCTTTTCCCTCTCCCTCCACCTTTCCTGACACCAATCTCTGCAGCGGGCTCCAGACCCAGCTCTTTGGGAGACCTCGGGGCCACCTCATCCACACTCATTCCCCTCAGCTGTCCCTGTGGTGAGGAAGGTTCTGCCTTCTTTGTCAGTAGCCCAGCCTGTTCAATGGCACTGTGGTCTGTATCCCTAATCACAAGAAAGCTCTACTAATATCCCCACACAAACCCATCCTCTTCTCTCAAACCTGGTTTCCTGGGTTTGTGCGTATCACCAGCATTCTCCCAAGCTCCAAACTTGCCATTTTGTATTCCTCCCTCTCTTTCATCCCCCAAATCTAGTCAGTCAACAATTCTTGGCCCTTGTTTCTCCCGTTCTCTCTGCTCTTGCTTTGGGTGCCCTGATCTAGACCCTGTTTTAGGCCCTCATGGCTCCATATTTGATGACTGTCTCAACCCCTTTCTCCTTAACCCACACATCACACCACCAGTCTGAACAAAGCGCTGCAGTCCCCGGGGTAGGCAGTGGTGCACAGAGTGTCCTTCCTCGACTGGGCACTTATTAATCTACTCACACCCCACTACCACCATGGTTCTCTCTACTTCCCCACACTCAGATTCCATGGCCAAGCCCATTCCTGGCCTCTGAGTCTTCACTTTTGTCTTCCTGTTTGGAAAGTCCCCCCTCCTTCCTTCTCCTTGACTAGCTAATTCCTGTGCGCTCAGCCTTCAGACGTAGCTCTTTGGTAGCTTCTGTGGCTCATAGCACAGTGGTAGGCGTATAGCGGGCCATTCAACCACTGTTCTATAGAAGGGAGAGAGAGAGAAGAGCAGAAGAAGATGACAAAGGAAGAGGGGAGAGGAAGGGAGAGAGAGGGAGGAGAAATTCGTTTTTCAAGCAAGAAGGCTTCTGCCCCCCAGAGGGAGCTGCCACTCCAGAAAATATGGAAAGAAGGGCGCAAAGGAGAGTGCAGCTGCCTTTGCTCAGAGCTTTAAGAATCCTCCAGTGGCTGCATGGGCAGAAGCTCCCATGGTTCCAAGGCACTGGCCAATTCCATCCTTTCCTGACCATAAATTTCTTTTCTCTCTCTCCTTAGAACTGAGAGATTTCTTCTTCTTTGACTTCTTCCCTGGGAAGGAGAGGGGAAGAGTTAGCTTTCTAATGCAGAGAGGCAGATGACAGTTCCATAGGACCCACCTGCAGGCACTGTGCTGGGGTAGCTGGCCCTCCCCTGCCTCTGGAGCTGCTTTGCTGCTCTGCTCCCCAACCCACTGTCCTGCTTTCTTGGGCCTCACCTTTACGTGGTGGGTCAGGTTGGGGGATCCTGAGCCAGCAGAGGCACCTGGACTTCAGAAGGTGGGAGACCTGCTGTGCCCTGCTGACCGGGCCGCAGTTGACTCAGGGCTTCCCCAGGCACGGCCAGTCCCCGTGCTCTGCCTCTGACAGGCTTAGAATCACAGGCACCAAATTCTGGGGCTTCAAAGTGTTCTCCATTCCACCTTCATCTTACAGAACGGGGACTCGGGGCCCAGAAAGGAAAGATCTCCTCATAAAGGGGCAAAATGGGACTGGCTATGGGAGCTGGATCCCTTCTTCCTTCCTGGCTTTCATCTATTCTAGAAAATAAAAGGCCCTGGGAGAGTCCTGTCCTGCACCTTAGTCTCCCTGGAAGTCCTAGACCAGTGGTTCTCAACCTGTGGGTCATGACCCACATGAACCGTATTAAAGGGCCGCGGCATCAGGAAGGTTGAGAACCACTTCCCTAGACAGTCTAACCCACCCAAGTAGAAGAACAGAGGTTATTTCAAAACTGTCTGTAGCAATATAGGTTCCGCTGCTCCTTTGAACCCAGCTGGACCAGGGCCTCCAACAAATGAGGGGCAGGGACTTCTGGAACTTCTGAGTGCCCTACAGAAGCTAATCGGTAACAACTGCTTCCACCCCTTAACCTACTCTAGCCTACCTCCACCCCACCTTCCTATAAGGGGAGGTCCTAGACATTGGGTGACCTAGGAGGCTGTGACTACAGTTTGGTGGGACTGTCCATGTGTTGGGCCTCTGACCCCAGTGGGCACTGGAAATATCCCTCGGCTGACATTTGACTGGAAACCCCACCAGAGCTGTGGGGCAGGTGGTGGTGAGTTCTGTACCCTGGACCAAGGCTTCTGGTACCCCACCCCCAAGCCTGCTGGGTATCAGTGCCCAGGGAAAGCCCATCTTCACAGAGCTTCACATGAACATGACCCCTCGAGAGCTCCATGAAAGACTGATGTAAAGGCAGACCCAGAAAATGTTGGAACCAAGAGAGTGTGGAGACAAAACTTGTCTGTCAGTCAGGACTTGGGGATAGTCAGGGGTCAGTTCAGCTGGAGCCACACAGTTGGCAAGGTTCTCAGGGGACTCTGGGCCCCTCCTCACCCCCATAGGCAGTTTGCTGTGAGGGTGCTCCTCCAACGCCAGTCAGGCCTTGCTAGAGGACTGGGAACTGCCTCTTCCCTGCTGCCCCACAAAGCAGCTCCACTCACATTCTCCTCACTCTGGCCAAAGGCTTTCCTCCCCCTTGTCCTTCAGAATCCATGAGGGTCTGTGGCCAGCTTGCAAGAGAAGTGAAAAACTCCACAGGGGCAAAACACAACCTGAAGTCCAAGGCTAAAAAACTCACTGCCCCATTGTCCCTGTTCTGCCCCCTCCAAATGCTTGATGAAAAGAGACTCCTTTTAAGTATTCCCTAAATGGGTCCAAGGACACTTAAGGCGGCCACTTCCAGTCTACCTCTAGCCTGGCACACTGCTTTGTGCTCATGAGGTAGGCAACTAATATTCATCCACAACAGTTTAGCCAGGCAGAAGCACTGTGTCTACCTTGCAGCCTTTTCTCTAACACCCCAGATCCTCTGCTCTCCCCATTCTGCCTGGTTTTCAAGAATGCTGCTGTCTCCAAAAAGAATCCTTCTTCCAAGTCTTCTACCTGTTCCACTGGTATCAACAAAGGCCAAAAACAAGAGGCAGAGCCCAGACAAGTCACTGGGGACAAGTGTGAGGCTCCCACAAGGGAGTCGGCTTCACTAAGGACTAGAACAAATGTCCAAATTTCAATCCAGTCTTTGCCAGGCCTTGGGAGGAGGAACGGGCATTCTCTCCTGGCAACCAGGGGCCTTGTTGTGTCTAGGTCAGTCACTAACACCAGTCCTCAGCCTGCCCTGGACATGTGACACCCTTTGACAAGTTTTATGCAGAAACCGGTTCCGGTTACATTTGAACTTTTCCAACTCCAAGGTCAATAGGACTCAGTCAATCCACGAGAAAGTGCCCAGGACTTTTCCTGAATGCCCTTGACACCTGTTTCTGTGCTGATTTAGGAATGGAGAATAAGAGGTCTCTAAATAGCGTCTCAGAGGATTGGCTATTCTCTGCATAAATGCACCACAAGCCATGTTCTCAGGCTAGGAAACAACCACCCTCCCAAGAGCTAACCCCCCTCATTTCCCTCTGGAAAGCAGGCTCCAGAAGTACAAGGCAACAGCCACCCAGAGGGGCAGGAAAGCCTGTCTCCCGGCCACACGTGTGCTATGTTGGTGCTGGTGTCGCTTCGAGAAGTGACTAGGTTTCTGCTGTTGCCTTGCTATCTGGGGACAGCCCAGCTCCTGAAACAAAGCGTGTACACCTCTGCAACTCTGGGAAGGCCAGCAAAGGCTCAGCAGTTCCACGCCTCCCTTGGCACCACACTCCCGGAGCTGGGCAGGGCAACAGCTCCCTCAGTGCTCACACCCCAGCATCCCCAGGATGGGGCCAAGCAGGGCCTCCTCCCACCCCTTCAGTTCAGGCCTGGGCCCAGAGAAGGCTGTTTACCCAGGTCTGTCTCTTCCTAGTGAACCCTGGGGTCCCTGCCCCCTCTCTCCACCCTGCAGAGTGCTCTCCCTCCCTCATGCCACAGAGGAATTCCAGCCACTCTGGCTGTGCTTATCTCCACTGTGGAATCCAGTTAAATGTGGAGTCCAGGGAGTAGCCTCTATGGGGTGGGGTGATGAAAGCCTTCAGGCCCCAGGGAAGTCATCTCAAAGTGGGGTCTTTCCCCTCTCTTGAGCCTCGAACTGCCAGAAACTTGAGGGCCACAGAGCCTGAGGGGTCAAGAGCAGCCAGGAAGGGCCTTGAAGGCCACTTCAACCTGGCCATAGGCCCAGGCCTTGGGCCTTAGGGCTGAGGGAGCTGGGCTCGGGCGGAGCCCAGGCCTCCAGGGCCCAGACGCCCTTGGGCCAGACCCGGGACCCCTGAGGCCTCCACCACCCACCTCAGCCCTCCTTGCAGGGTGCTCACCTGGTCTCAGGCCGCACGTTCAGCAGGTAGCTGCGGCTGGCGGGGCTGGGGATCCACACGGGCCCTTCGTCCTCGCCGTCGCCGCCGGTCCCGGCCCGTCCGCCCGCGCCCCAGCCCCGGGTGGGGACCCTCCGCGACCCCATGGTGCCTCCGCCCCGCGCCCGCCGCCTCCAGGCCCCTGCCCGCTGCCCCGCGCCCGCCCGCGGCTGACGCGCGCCCCTATTTATAGCCCCGCGGCGGCCGGCGTCACCTGCTGCTGTCGCTTCCCTGGCCCGGCCTGGGCGGGGGAGGGGAAGCCGCTGAGCCGCGCTCCGAGGGGCCCTGCTCCTCCGCCGGGCCGGTAGCCGTCGGGCCCAGGGTGGAAACGCGACAGGCCCTTCTTGAAGTCCAGCCAGCTGCCTTGCCCGCTCGCGTCCCGTCCCGTGGGACGTGTGCGGAAGCTCGGACCTTGCCGCCTTCTCCAAGCTAGGCACAGTCCGGAGAGGCCGGGATGGTGGAGCCTGGTAAGCTGCTCGGGGCTTGGACTAGATCAAGGAGCCAGAGAAGCCTCCCCCTTCCCCGGCACCAGCCCCGACGGACACCAGGGCCTGTTAGCCCAGCACTTAGCAGACCTGCCCACCTCCATTAGAGACCTCCGTCCCTGGGAGGCCAGAACTTCTTGGGAAATATTCCTTGCACCCCCACCCCACCCCATCTAGCATGGATTAGGGTTCAGTCAACACTTCCAGATTAATGGAACCTCCTTTTTCACTCTTCAGCCTCTGTTTCCCAGCATCACAGGGAGCGGCAGAGTCCTAATGCCAAGAAAAATAATTAATTCCTTCAACAATTTCCAAGAGCAAGGTGCTAGGCACTGCCTAAACCTGGTTCTGCATATTGAAAGTGGGCACGATGTGTTTTTTTACCGTCCTCTCCTACGTTCCTGAGAGCATCCAGAAAGTGCCCAGAGCTAGATGGTTGTAACTGTTAGAAAATGGGAGCGAAGGAGTAAGGGCTGGGTTCCACTCTCCCCACTCTGTGGCCGCAGCAGCAACCCCCACATCCCAACCCAGGCCAGGCTGCCTATGGCGCCCTGTCTCTCTGACCTCAGACCCAGGCTGTGCCAATCCAAGTTCTTCACCAAACTTTTTGAACTTGAAATTGGGAGAGAAAACCAGAACCTCTGTGGCAGAAATCTGTGAGTTGTAAGGCCTGAGCTTGTCCTGTATCCCCACCACGGAGGTCGCCAGACGACAGGGAGGAAGAAGCAGGCTGACAGTGTGGAAGCTGGCGAGTGCGCAGTCCGTCTGGCTTTCAGGGCTTGCCGCAGGTGTTCCTGAGGCCCCGTTTTGTCCCTGACCTTTCTGCAGGTTGGCATTCCAAACTTGCCTTGGAATGGATGTGTCAAAAAATTCTCCTAATTTGCTACTTCCAGTTAGGCTTCCGTCAGTAGAATCTGAGTATTCAGACCAATACCGAAGCGTTTCCTCCCAGTGACCGCAAATCTGTCTCTGCTCACATGCCTCTCTTCATTCTCATTCTTGGCTCTGGAGCTTCATGCTGTACCTCTCTTCCGTCGTCGGCAGAGTAGTCCTTCAACTATTTGAAAATCCACCTGAAGTTCTGGTTCATTTGTTTGAGTCATGTGAACACCTGTGTGTCAGGTTAGGTCACACGATCTCTGCCTTCAATAAGTTACAGAATAATGGTTAGACAACTCAGGGTGAAACACAAAACCTGAAACTTGGGATAGGGCAGCATGAAAGGGTAGACAAAAGGATTTGGTCAGGACAGTTTTACAAGGAAGGAAGTAAAATTTGAGAAAGATTTTTTCTTCTTTTTTGAGACATAATTACCCTCTGTCACCCTGGCTAGAGTGCAGTGGTGTCATCAAAGCTCACTACAATCTCAAACTCCTGGTCTCAAGTGATTCTCATGCTTCAACCTCCCAAGTACAGACACATGGCTAATTATTCCATTTTTAGTAGAGATAGGGTCCCTCTCTTGTTCAGGCTTGTCTTGAACTCATGTGCTCAAAGGATCCTCCTGCCTCGGCCTCCCAGAGTGCTAGGATTATAGGCGGGAGCTACTGCACCCAGTCTTAAGAAGGATTTTGAAAATTACGTAGGTTCTCACCAAGTAGACTATTAGGAATGGGGAATAAGGGGGACAGAATAATCTGGAATAATAAGGAACAGCATGTATAGAGGTTGAAACAGCCTGGAATGCATATCACCCAAGTGTAAACAAGATGGGCAAGCAGAACCTAAAGGCCTTGCCTAATGCCCTGGGTAAGCTGGACTTCCCTTCTAGGCCATTTCTCATGTGACAGTGGATATAGTGCCACTAGTTACTCTAGTGACACTCCAACTTACTGATTTCCTTTTGGAAATGTGGCCCCTGAAGAGGTCAGATCATAGGAACCCGCAAGTAGATTAAACACCTCTTGAGGCTGGGCCCCGCACATTAACTTCATTGACTCCTGAGCCTGTGAGATTTCCACATAAGCCATTGTTCATCTAAATTTTCCCGCTCCAACTTGTGAAGTCCTTTTTATTCTAAGTGCAAAATCTAACCTGGTTTTGTGTTTTGTTTTTAATTAAAATCTCATCTTCTTGTTCCCACACTCCCTTTCCTTCTCATCTAGATTTCTTTTTAATTCTGCCTGGCACCCAGTATTAATCTATAGGAGTATCTACTCGTCCAGCTTCTTGCTATCTGCAGATCTGATAAGCAAGACTTTCTCTGTCTTCAGCCAAGTTCATGACGATAGGGGCAGAGCTGATGAAGGAGAATCAAGGCACTCAGCAATGGAGAAGTCAGTAACGTCTTTCCTCTCTCTAGCAAGAGAACGTAGAGGATGCAGAAGTGGTGTTGTCTGACGAGGACTGGACTAGGAGTCAAGAGACTAACCCTGCTTTTCACTGAGCAGCTCTGTGACCTTGGGCAAGTGGCTCACCATCTCTGAGCTTTAGCTTTCTCCTTTGTAAAAAGGGAGTTGGGCATCCCACTTCTGAAAGTTATCACTGTGCATCAGCTGGTATTTATTAACCACCAACTATCGCGTGCCAGGCACTACGCCAGGCACCAAGGGCACAGAAATGAATAAGTCATCCATGTCTTCACTCAGGAACTTCTCAAGCCTGAAGACAGAAAAATCAAGACCAATGTTTCATAAATCCTCTGATAGACGTTTGTACGTGGTGTTGAAAGCACAGAGGAGCACAGGCCCCAGGTCCGTGTATAGTACAAGGCAGTCAGTATATTCCACTAAATAGGAGTACTGATGAAATGCTGTAGGAATTTCTTATTGCTGCCAGGAGCCCTTCTCTTGGTTGTTTTGAACTTCCTGGAGCCCCAGAGTAAACTGGATGCTTGTGGTACAAAAACCTTGGGCTACTGTTAATTAACTACTTAGTGCAACAGGGGATGCTGCTCCCTGTCAGAATATGGTGGTGTCTCCCAGGACACTCAGACCTAACTGTCAGTCCCCCTCAATAAGGTCTGGATGAGCTTGAACATGCCTTTTATTTTGACTTAGTTCCATCTCTTGCCCAACCTGCTCAACTTACTCTCTTCCAAAGCTAACAATGCTTTGAAGCATCGGCCACAATATACGTTAGTTACCCCATACTTAACCCCAATATTTTATTAGCTATTAGGACACCTAAACTTATTAAAAACAATGGCCACCTCACATTGAGTGCCACCATGGTCCCCTGCCCTCATCCAGGACAGCCGGCATCCTGGTGGCATGTCCACTGGCCTTGTCCCTTCAAAGATCTTCACTCACATGTCCCTTTAGCAACTAATCAAATGCCTACCACTTGAATCTCATCACCAGGAATTTCTTCACAATCCTGCCTCTATCCTTCCACCTCCCAAACCTACCGTCAGCTTTGGGGTAACTCTAGACTTCAACTCTCCCAGATCTACAGTCTTGAGCTCCTCCCTGGCTGGCTTCTCTGATCCACTCCTACCTGCCCCCCTCCAACATACATATGGACACAAAGTGGACAATAACTTCGACTTCAGGAATCTTATTTCACTTGCCCTTGACTGTCTAAGTTTACCTTGCTGGCTTCTAACTGGAATTTGCTTGTGGGCTTTGTGCTCCAGGGAGGGCCATTTCTGGTCTCTAGCCTTAGTCCAGTCTCAGGCAGTGTGCAATTCTTTTATATATTCTCCTGAGCTAACCTTTTCCTTTTCCTATGGCAACTGTTCCAAACAAGATTACAACCTTCTCTTTGCCTTCCTCACCTGCAATGGTCAACTGTTCCTTTAAAATATAGGGAAACGGGTGGCGCCTGTGGCTCAGTCAGTCAGGTGCCGGCCCCATATACCGAGGGTGGCAGGTTCAAACCCAGCCCTGGCCGAACTGCAACAAAAAAATAGCCAGGGGCGGCGCCTGTGGCTCAAGGAGTAGGGCGCCAGCCCCATATGCTGGAGGTGACAGGTTCAAATCCAGCCCCGGCCAAAAACTTCAAAAAAAAAAAAAAAAAATAGCCGGGTGTTGTGGCAGGTGCCTGTGGTCCCAGCTACTCGGGAGGCTGAGGCAAGAGAATCACCTAAGCCCAGGAATTGGAGGATGCTGTGAGCTGTGTGACGCCACAGCATTCTACCAAGGGTGATAAAGTGAGACTCTGTCTCTACCAAAAAAAACAAATAAATAAATAAAATAAAATACAGGGAAACAAAGTGAGACCATCGGGCAAGGACAGACCATCCTATGCCACACCAACCTCTGCTCTTTTCCATTATTTTGTTCCTTATAAGACTCCCAAGCTTCTGGCCTTCTCTAGATAGAGCCCTGCTCTAGTATCTCTCTATCCTTCCTGCCAGGCTGTCTTCCCTACAACCTGTGAAGATGATCAAATGTTTGGCTTCTCCCTTTCACTTCCCTTCACTACTAAACTTCTCAAGAGCCTGAGGGGACCAGTCACAGTATTAAGCAGTACTAGGTTACCACGACTGGGTTGAAAATTGTAAACGTTGGCCTCCTGAACAAGGCAGAAGTGACCCAATGACTAGACCTGAAACAAAATGGCAGAGCCAGGCCCTGAGGGTGAACATGGAGCTCCGAGGGGCCTGAGTTGGCCCCCCCGGCCTGGGCAGGGAGAAGTGTTGGGGGAGGAGAATGTGGCCCCAGGTGTGTGGCAGCAGGAAAAAGGGGGCCGGGGTCAACCAAGGCTCACAGAAAGGGCCATCGTCAATTCCCCTGCCCCCTCTGTCCACCTCCCTGCCATTCCAGGGCCTCCAGCAAGTCTGGGCACTCCTGTTGGAGATGAACATCTCTAGGGAGTGGGAAAACACTTCTCCTGGGGGCAGCCCATTTCATCTTTGGTGGGGAGGGGGTTCTTTTTATTCTGAGTCAAATTCTGTTCTGGGGCCACAGAGAAGTCTAGACTCCTTTTTGATATAATAGCTCTGCAAAAGTATAATAATATTATGAAAAATCTTTGATTTTTTTTTTTTTTTTTTAGACAGGGTCTTGCTCTGTTACTGGAGTGCAGGTGTGTGATCATAGCTCACTGTAACCTCAAACACCTGGGCTCAAGTGATCCTCCTGCCTCAGCCTCCTGAGTAGCTGGGACTCTAGGTGCTCACCTAATTTTTTTATTTTTCATAAAGACAGGATCTCATTGTTGCCCAGGCTGGCCTTGAACTCCTGGCCTCATGAGATAATCCCACCTTGGCCTCCCAAAGTGCTAGCATTGCAGGCATGAGCCCCCACAACTGACCTGAAACATCCCTTTTCTTGGTAAAACATCAAATGCCTTCACTAAGAGCATCACACCATCCAGGGTGTTCCTCTCTGGATGTGTCCATATTGCCAACATTCCCTCCAGCTATACTGTGCCACGAACAGTTGCCATTTACACGTGAGCTTTTTTAGGGCAGAGTGTAGTACAACTTTTATCAACTTTATTCTTGTCAGTAGACTTTCCAGGTCTTATTTTGCTTTTTGGCACCCACATGGACTCAGACTTAGGTGGCCTTTTCCACAAGCTGGTGCACAGTACTGGGGTCAGTCAGTAAAAACTTCCTTATGAAGCGTCATCAGCCTCCACTTCAGTCCTCAAAGCTCTCCAGCCCTGTGGCCCACGTCAGTGTGAATCAGTAAGAGCATGGTGATCAGAGACTTGCCCACTCACTCCAGGTTTTTCCTGTTTCTCCCTCTCTTGATTCTTCTCATTCTGAAGTAGGTCTTAGCTCAAAGCTCAATAAAGCCCCAATCTCTGCTGGCTTTGCCCTCCCCTGGGGACCTGCTAGCTCATGCTGCAGGCTGCCTTTCCACCAGCCATTCTGCACACTCTTTACTGCTCCTCTGATTCTGAGAGCTGACACAGCTCCCCGGTCAGCTGAGCCTTTGTGTTAAGAGGGGAACACTCAGCTGCTGCCACTCTGGGATGAGCTGGTGTCTCTGGCATCTTCCTACCCAGGGATTGGAGATGTGCCCACAGCTGTGCTTGGGTAAGTGGACACCAATTAAAGGTTTACTGGCCATAAGAAGCCACTCGGGTTTATTTGATGGAAGGAGAATTTGAGACTCAAGGATAGAGGTGTCCCAGCCAGGACACCTGCTCTGATTCCATGCAGGACTGCCACAAAAAATCTAGGCATGTTCCAGAATAAAATAATCACCAGAGAGTGAATCTGTGGACAGGGGAAAGCAATTAGCTGGTTAGGCCCAGAAACAAATCGGCATCTTCAGTTGGAAAGGCCCCTTCCAGCACAGGCCTCTCCTGGTATTGCAAGGTGAATCAAGCTCCTCACCCCCACCCCACCCCTTCAAGTCTTTTTCTAAGTAATGCTTTGTATTCCAGCCTCTTTTCCTTAACTTCCAGCAATTGCCGCTGCAATTACTGCCCACTGCAAGGGGTACCACTGACAAATCAAGTCACTACCTCTCTTTTTGAGCCCACCAGCACCCCTTCCATCACTGTCCTAAAAATTCAGTGCAGCTTCCAGGTTCTAAACCCTCCTGCCTGCTCCTCTATGACTTCCTATCCCTTTCCCCACTCCCCACTCAACCCCTGCTTCCCACACTCTTCTATTCCTCATTTAAAAATCATATCCAAAGCTTACCTCAGAACCAGTATAGGGAAGGAATGCAAAGTGTCCTCTGTAGGCAGAGAGTTTCTTAGAAGGCAGCACCTGTCTCTTCCTCGGGTATCAAAAATACTCAGCCCATTATGTGCAATGGATCTTAGGGGAAAATTCCAAGCAAACTGATCTATGGACCATAATACACCAGATGAAAACAGGATTATGTTCTGTGCCTGAGGTGTAATTGAAAAGGGAGGCCTACGAACAGTGGGGCTTCCAGTTTAATAACTGCTGGACCAAAGGGGAACTTACCCTATGCAAACATAAAGAGCATAATCTTCTGTACCCATCTTCACAGAAAATGAAGGCAAAGGCTATGGGATAGAACAAAACCTTCTAGGTCTGGATTAGCACTGTCTGTACGAGCCCTTGCACCCCAGGGAGCGGCAGACCCATCACTTGAGCACACACTGTGCTGGGTTCTCAGAATCAATTGACCCCAATGGCTTTATTGTGTCTTTTTTTTGTCCCATTTTGCATATGGTCAGTTATATATTTATTGATTTTTAGTATTCATGCACTCAACATTCAAGTCTGCAAATGCTAAAAATATTATAAAAAATATGAGCATTTTTAAAGGCCAATGAACTAGCTCAGGAATTCATCTGGACTTAGGTCCCTAATAAAAAGATGCCCAGGTGACACAAGGATTTGAAGATGCTTGGGAATTACCAAGTAGACAGAATTCAAATTTCAAAAGGTCTGACAACGTGAAAAAAAATGGGTACTCATAAAAGCTAGAATTCTTATCTGAAAAAGCATAAAATCTGATGAACAATTGAAATACTAATAAATGCAGATAAAACTGATACTGCCTTGATGGGCGGGTGCTGAATGGGATTTTTTATGTGTCTGTATGTATCTAGGCCAAAAGTAAATAAACAAAACAAAAGAGGAAATATAAGTTCTTGCCTTTGGGAAGATCATCCCAATTTTGACATGGACAAGGATGAGAAGATAAAAATCCAGCCAGGCTGAAGATTGCCAATGATATAAACCAAACCTCCCATTTGGCAGAAAGCTGAGGCCAGAAAGACCAAAGGTCGGTTACAGAGACTGGGTCCTGGAGCTTCTAGTTTTCAGCCACTGGCTTTCCTCCAGTCTATCACTCTGCCAATTAATTAACTCAAGAAAAAATAGGGGTAAACTCCTAAGGAAATAATTCTGTAGAGGCAGAAAGTATGTGCCTAGCACTCTTCACTGCATTGATGAAGTAGGAAATTTAAATGTTAAAGACAAAGTGGTTAATTTTGTTAATTCGGCATGATAATTGAAAATGATGGGCTGGGTACTGTGGCTCATGTTAGTGATCCCAGCACTTTGGAAGGAAAGCAGTTTGTGGGACCAGCCTGGGAAACACAGCAAGACGCTATCTCTACAAAAAAATTTTAAAGATAGCCAGGTGTGATGGTGCACATGTATGGGTCCTAGTTTGTAGGGGACGCCAAGAGCCACACGACCTCTGAGCAAGATGATTTGCAGCTGGGGGACAGGCCCTCGGCCAATTCATCCGCAGGTGCTCCTTGTGGAGAAAGAACCCAGCCCATGGCGAGCCTTGGGCACGTAGTCATTGTCTAATACTCCCCTCACCTGTCTTGTGCTGTCTCAATAAAAGGCTACTGCGGAGGTTGCTCGGGGCTACCCTGCAATCAAGGTTAGCCCGCCTCCTGCAAGCCTGTACTTCTCATCCGCTTCTCGCTTGGTTCCTTTCTGCAGCGATGGAGACCAGGGCCAGCGATTGAGACCAGGGCCGTAGGGGCACCGACACTAGTTTCCTGGAAAGCTGAGGCAGGAGGATCCCTCAGCTTAAGCCCAGGAGTTCAAGGCTATGGTGAGCTATAATTGCACCACTACACTCTAGCCTGGGAGACAGAGTGAGACCCTGTCTCAAGAAAGAAAGCAGGGAAAGAAGGGAAGGGAGGGAAAGAAGGAAAGGAAGAAAAATGAATGAAAAAGGATGGAAGGAAGGGAGAAAAGAAGAGAGGAAGGAGAAAAGAGAAAGAAAGACTTAAAGCCTATGTAGAAACAAAAAAATATCCAGGACATGTTACATGGAAAAGCAGGGTACAAAATCAGAGACAGTGTTAGTCATGCCTGACTGTGAATCCCAGCTCCACCCCTCACCAGCTCTGTGGCTTTAAGGAAACCACTCAACCATTCTGAACATCAATTCTACTATCTCCAAAAGAATAACAGTATCTATCTTACATGATAATTATGAGGCTACACAGGAGAATGAATGTGAGCCTGGCTGCCACATAGAAACATTCTGTGTTAACCACTGTTATGTAATTATACCATAAATTCCACTATGAATGTACTGAACAAGAATTGGAAAGTGATGTGCAAAAAATGAAAACAACTGCAATGGTAAGAGGATGAGATTATAAATATGTGTGTTTTAATTTTCTCTAATAATGTAACATCATTTTCCAATAAGAAAAAGGCATTTAAGTAGGAACAACAGGGTTTTGGTCTCCTTTTCCTCCAGGGGCCCAACGCTTCCTGTACCCAGTTCCTAAGGTTGCTGTGGCATCTGTTGGTGCAGAAGGTCAACAGCATCCTGAACCTCTTGGAAAAGAATTGAGATGGTCCTATCTTGATCAGACCAGACTCTGACAGAACCTTACAGCTGTCAGCTGAGTCGGATTCATCCATCCACTCAGACATCCATCCACTCACCCACATGCTTTCTGAACCAGTACTGTGTGCTGGGAGCTTTTAAAGAATTACTCTGACCCAGGAAATGAATTTGGAACAATCTCCAAAATACCATATAAGTGAAAAAAGCAAGCTTCAGAACACTGTGTATAGAATACTACCATTTGTATTAAAAATAGATATATAAATATACATATTTATAAACTTGTAAATGCATAGAATTGCTCTGAAAGGATACACAAGGTACAGAGAACAGTGATTAACTCTGGAGAAGGGCCTGGGGGCGACCTCCATGGGGAAGCTCATGGTTTACTGTACACCCTTTTGTATTGTGGAATGACTTCACATGTATATGTATTAATTTTTCAAAACAAACAAAAAATAAACGAAACTGCCTGGTACTGAATATACAGTGCTGAATGGGGCAGAGGTTCCTTGGTTTGAAGGATGGCAAAGTACTGGACTTGCTGGGCTATAGTTATTAAGTTTTTAAAAACCAGACTGTTTACAAAAGTTAAGGGGAAAGTTCTACAATAATTAGCTGCTAGTAATTTGGCATACCATTTTACAGAGATAAAGCAGTTGGAAAGTAAATACTAGTCATTTGTGAAGCCTTGGAGGGTGTTATACTGTGTTCCTGGAAGCGCAGGGTCCATCTGTCTGACCGGACAGCACAGCGCCCACTGCAGCACCGTGTGCAGACACGCGCCGGCTACAGCAAGCGTTTTCTGATGGTGACAAATGGCAGCACAACCATTAAAAAGTATCTTGAAAAAGAAAAGATCAGAAGATACTAGACTCTGAGGGAACCATGTGAGGTTAGGCAACCTTTTCTGTATGATCTTCAAAAAATGATGGTCTTCAAATGGCAAGGTAAGTCCCAACCAGAATGAAGTGTCGTGGAGACACTGCAAGTGTTTCGGGATGTCACAAGTGATGCACAGAGCTCCCGTTGGGGTGACAAGGCATAAATGGACTCCAAAGAGGACCTGGCACTTGGTGGAGACCCCAGCTACCCGGGAAGGAGGGAAGCGAACACCTGGGTGAGGCAAACCAGGGACGAGCTGGCAGCCAGTCAGAGTCAGAACCACCGTGGTCACTGCGGGGGCACTGTGGGCACAGGCTTGAGGCAGCACTGCCATTGCAGGTGGCCCAGAACGTCATTTTACCTCTCTGAGCCTCAGTTTTCTTCTCTGTAATGGAGGATAACTATTGAGACCTTTGTGAAGATTAAATGAGATTAAATTAATTGTGAGATTAAATCAGAAAATGTTTAGCAAGAGGCTGGGCATATCAGCAGGGCGTTAAGTGCTATTATCGTCACTAGATAACGGGTGCCCTGGGCCAATTCATAACCAATAATCAGCATCAAAGTCAACAGTAAATAAGGTGTGTTCTACCTTCCATGCCCTTGGGTCAGAAAAGGTTACCCCACATTCATATAGTGCTTTATAAACTAGAAAATGTTTTCACATTTATGATCTCACAAAAGCCTGTAAAGCAAGCTGGATGGGCATTACTAACTCTATGTTGAAGGGGAGGAGCCAGTGAGGTTGGGGAATTAGAGATCCCCTGAAGGGCAGGACCCAGGCCAGGTCCAGCTTTCCCAGTGGGTGGCTCAGCATTCTCCCCCACCTTGCTTCCTGGAAGAGTATCAGAATGGGCCCACACACCTACAACTCCACCCTCTCTGCCTTGGCCATTAATTTCAAACCCTTCTATTAGTCTCCTCTAGAAATTGTTTTTGGGAATGGACCCCCAGTGCAGGGCTGACTCACTACCATTAGAATTAGGAAAAGAGACAACAGCTAAGTTGGGGCTAGCTCTGGCTTTGCTGGCAGACGAAAACAGGCCCAGCTTGCCCTCACTGCCACCTGGGGAAACAGGAGGTGGTGGCCTTGCCAGGAACAGCAATCATTAAAAGGCTACTGACAGCCAGAGTCTCTCCAAAACTGAGGCAAAGACTAACCTTTTCCACCGCCATTAGCATTTCCACCAAAAACTTGGCATTTGATAAAGAAAGAAAATGTATTTTTTTCAATTGTGAAAAGGTCAGGCATATTTATCTGACTTAATAATTTATAATTGATACTTAATGTCTCCCTGGAAAGATAACCTCTAAGAACCCAGCCAGCACCACAGTCCTGTGACCCTGCGTGGGAGATCAGAGGCCACCGCCCTGCTGCCTGTGCTGCGGCAGCCCTACCTCTGCTGTCTGTGGTCAGACAGACACCCAAGTCTAATCCCAGTTCTGCTACACCTGAGCTGCCCATGGCGGTGGCAATATCAACTTCTCTTGAATACTGCAAGAAAATCACAGAATTCTTCCTTCCTCCTCTTACAAGTAAGGGGTCTCTCAGATTGAGAATCCATCTGTAGGAAAGATGGAGGTGCCCAGAAAATTCCAATAGGCTCTAAAGCCAACACCACTAGCGCAGGGGAGACCTTGTTGGTAACGACTTTTGATTGGCAGAGAGCCCCCCGGCCCACGCTGCCCCTTCAGAAAGTCTCTAGAGAACTAAGAAGCGTGGGGTCCCTGGCTTCTTAAACAAGCCGCCAAATCTAGACAAGCCCTCCCTTGCACAGGAGGAAGCACTGGGCTCCCTCAGAGATGGAACAAACCAGGGAAGTCTGGGCAAGACCCTCAGGTGGAACAGGGTGAGGCCAGGCTCACTTGAAGAGGAATACAAGAGCCTACCTGCATGGTAAGAAGGTTTTTATTTGAAATATAGTCTGAGCAACATGAATGTAGCCAAGAGAAGGAGGCGCTGGCCTGCGTGGGGCACCAGCCTCTCTAGTGGCACAGGGGCGAGAGCACAGGTGTTCAGGGTCTGTGTGCCCCACACCCTGTCAGGAAGGCAGGACAGCAGAGCAGAGCACCGGCTCCCTCCGCAGGGGCCTGGCTCTCGCGCCTGCCTGGCTGTGCGGCACCTCCTGCTCTCTCCAGGTCCAAACAGAGGTGTGCTGCTGAAGTTTCTCCCACCCACAGAGACACGGTAGCCATGTGACAATTAGTTCACAGGACTATTTGGGGGCAAAGAATGAGAGAAGACAAGGAGGAGCAGCAAGGTGACTAAGGGCCTCGCCAAGCCAGGCTGGGCAGAGCTCTCCCCGAGGGAATGTGCCAGCACCCTCCTTCCCCTCCGTCTCAGACTCGGAAGGCAGGAAGGAGAGCTGGTGTCTCAGGAAAACAGAGCTCTGAGGAGTCCCCTGGCTGAAGGCAGCAAGCGGGAAGCTCCCCGAAGAGCACAGCCACTGAGGGGTTTCAAGCCAAGTCAACAGTACTGGGGTTGGGCCATGTTAGCAGCCTAGGGTTAGAGGGACACGGATCAGAGTTGGGGTGCCGAGAAGCAGCACAAAGCCATAAATAACAGAAGCATATTCAGAGCTGTGAGGTCCTGGTGACCCCACATTCCTGGGTCTGGGGTACTGAGCACAGGCAGCTCAGGGCACAGCCAGCCACACCCACACCTGGGCAGAGCCTTTTATTTCCCACGGTGTGCACAGCAGGTGGAGGATGCCATGGCACCGCCCCGACCACACACACTGCAAAGCCTCTGGTCACACCTGAGGGGACAGTGCATGGCCGTCCTGGTCCTGGGAGGCCTGTGGTTGACGCTGAGCATCTGGGGCACCATCCTCCTCAGGGGCTGGACCCAGTGACCTCCTTGCCTGTGGGTCGGTCAGCAAAGGCTCGCCACTGCACTCTGCTAGTCCGTTCTCTCTAGTCTCCATGGACACCTCCTCCCCAGAGCCCTCCTCAGGCTCTGCAGCCTCCGCCGCCGCCTCCTCCTCTCTCACCTTGTGGACGATGAAGAGGTGGCGGCTGAGGGAGCTGGCAGAGGTGTAACACAAGCCACAGAGGAGGCACTGGGCTGTGGAGCTGTCCACCTGGTGCTGAGGTATGTGGCTCTGAAACTCGAGCCCCGAATCTGTGGCAAAATTACATTTTGCACACTGGAAAAGGGACTTCTGCCTTTTGGTGGAAGAGACAGTTGCGCCACTGCCGGTGCCTGGAGCATCCCCCATGCCACTGACTGGTCTTTTCAAATGGTTCACCTGAAAGGAGAGACAGCATGAGCAGAGTCCAAGCCGAGCTCAGGACACGAGCCCCCAAACGTGATCACAAGCCCAAAGACTCAAAGAAGGCACCACCAAGGCCAGGGGCACCCTAGCCCTGAACGCTGGTTAGGTTTGGTTTGTTCAGTTTTTTATTTGTTTTGTATTATTATGCATATGGCACAACATTCCAAGGATACAGGAATGGTAGGGAGAAAATTAAGTCCCTCCCACCCCACTGCCCAGGCCTGTGCTCCAAAGAATACCGTATGACTATATATTATGATGCCTGAAAGAGAGCCTTTGTGTGCACCAAAAAACACAAAAAACACCATCTTTTACAAAATGATAGCATGACATGCACACCTTTCTTCACTCTGCTTTTTCTACCTAATATACATTACAGATGTCTCCGTGGGAGCACATGTAGGGCTCCGATCTTGTAACAGCCACACGTGGACCAGCTATGGGGATGACCGGCCTGCGGATGGTTAGTTGGGTCCGTCTCTGGCACTGCGCACGGCACTGCAGCAACTCACTTGACAGAACTCTTTATGTGCAAGGCCAAAGAGCTCTAACAGATCAACCCTGGATCAGAATTGCTAGATCAAAGGGTCTGTCCATTTGGGGGAGAGAGGAGGATATGCATTTTACTAGTGGAAAAAGGATGCAAAAAAAAAAATAATATCAACTGATACTCTACCTACTGGCATGAGAGGACCTTTGCCAACCAGTGGCACTGTCTGAATAGCTACGGAAGTTTCAAGAATGCCTTGAATTCCAGGATGCTCTCAGAGCTTCCCAGATGTACCCGATCCCTCTGTGGAGTATCCCCGCAACCCTGGCACAAGAAGAGCACTAGTGGGCAGGGGAAACCAGGTTGCCCCAGAAGTTCACCACATATATAAGAGGGCATGGAACACGGATGAAGGCAAGGGGCCTGACCACAGGTTCTGGGCCTGGTTCTCCCCACACTAGTGGGAGGGTGGGGAGGCAAGTCAGTCCAGCATCATTATTCTCAGCTGACAAGGCAACCCTGCCTGGCCCTGCCTCCCAGGACTGCGGTGAAGTGGGAACAGGATGGTGTATACAAAAATGCCCCCAAAACCATAGACAGCAGCATGCAACTAAGGCAGGGGTCAAGTGACAGGAAGCAACAGTAATAACAGGCTGACGGGCCACCTTATGGGTCTCTATCCCTATCCTCTACCTGTGTCCAGCGCCCAGATGAGTCACGTGAGACTACCGAGCAGCCCACACTGAGGGAAGCTGCCAGTCTGATTGCTGTAGGACCAAACTGCAAGAGGGGCCCGTGCAGCCTTCCAGGTACCTGTCCAGTTGCAGGCCTCATTGAGCTGGCAGCTTCCATGGGCAGGGCCACACTCACCTGAGGGGAATGTCCACGGGGAGATCTGACTTTGGATGACTGGCTCAAATCAGGGTTTCTGATGCCATGCATAAGGCTGATGTGGCTCTCCAGGAGTGAGGGCCGAGGAAAGCTGGGGCTGTCCTCAGAGCAGTACCTGCAGAAGTACCGTGGAGAGGCTGCATTAGACCAGGCCGCAGCTCCCCCAGCCCTCCTCACAGGAGGGCAAAGGAGAGTCTGGAGTGAGCAGACAGCTGTGTCTTTGGGGTAGCTGGTGCAGGTGCTCCCCGAGAGATCCAGCTGGCAGGCAGACCCAGGGCAGACAACAGCAACTCAGAATAGAGCGCTTACACTCTCAACACCTGCCCTCAGCCGCGTCTCACCCTACACAGCCTGATGTCACTGCCCAGAGGTCCAAGTGCTAGGCCAGTGATCAGTGAAAAGGGCCAGCTTACATCCCAAGGCACGGGAGATGGGCTTCCAGTCCCATGACCCTCACTCCTCTTAAGGCTCTGGGTCCTTCACAGTGGACTGGCTGTGCAGCCCCAGGCTGGAGAATGAGCTGGGCAGGGCTCGGGAGCCACCAGGTTCTGGAAGCTACTTTCTGACCCTGCCCTGATTTCTGGATTAGCCAGTTTCTCCAGTTAAAAACTCACTTGTCTCTTGCCTGAGACCCCTGACCTAACAGAAAAAAGGCCCAGTGGGACCAAGACCAGAGCCTCTTGATCCCGAGCCTCACCCACACGTGTAGACCTTCTTCACCGCGTCGTGGCTGTTACGGATGTGTTTACGCAGGCTGCTGGGGGTGTGGAAGGACTGCTCACACTGCCGACACGGGTAGCGCTTCAGCGTCTGAGGGAGGTAAACACAGCAGAGGTCAGAACTGTGAGGCAGTTCCGAGTGCATCGTTCTTCCCAGACGCCATGGGCAGAAAGGAGGCTGCCCTCAAAGGCCTCAAGATCTGTGGCACCAAAGTACCAGGGACTCAGTGGGGTCTGACCCACAGACCAGAAGTCCAGAGAACCCGGCACCGTGCTATGTCCTTGTCCTGCACCTACCCGACCATGGCTCTTTTTCATGTGGGACACGTAGCTTTCCCGATCAGGAACCCACTCCTGGCACTCCTGGCAGGTCCAGCCAGTGCTCCTTAGCCGAGGCCTCGCTTCCGTCCTGCGATGCACTTCAGACCTGCCCCACCGCCCAGAGGGCAAGGAGCTGCTCCGAGCAGCCACGCTGGCGGCAGCGGGTTCAGAAGGAATTCGAGAGCTAGGGCAGCTTGAGGACGTGTCTGCGGAAGACTGGAGGCTTGACAGCTCATCCACGTTCCGGGGAACACCATGGGTGCTCTGGGGATGAGGAGAGCGATTACTGACTGGGCAAGGGGAGAGATGCACAAAGTCAGACCCCGACCTGAGGCCACACCCTCCTCCCCAGCCTTCTCCCCAGAACACCCCACCTTGACGTGCTGCATCAACTCCGGCTTCTGCACGAACAACAGCGGGCACTCGGGGCACTTAAAGACGCCCACCTGCGTCTTGCTGACATTCTGGTAAAAATGCTGCTGAATGTGCCTCTTCTTGTTGAAGACCATTTCACAGGAGCACTTATAAATGAGCCTGACGAGACAAACCCCAGGGCATGAGGTGGCCGAGGCTCTGCCGGAAGACCACACGGCCCCCTCCAGCCTGTCTCTGCTCTCTCCTTACCAGACTCAGCCCCACCCTGAGCCAGTGCCTCAGGCATCTCTCCCACCCACCCCAGCTTCCCAATCCATCTCTACACCACCCTGTAAAGCACCGGGCAAGTTCTCTGTGCCCCACAGGGCCTGCTGCCCCTGGAGCCACACTCACTGGGAGGGTCTGTGGGGCTGGGTTGGATGGTGGTTGGCACTGTGGTCCGTGGTGCTGCTGGCAGTCTTGAAGGCCATGGGACAGAATGCACATTTGTGGAAAACCTGGCAGTGTCGCTCCTGGATGTGGCTTTTTAGCAAGGCCAAGGTCAGGTGGACGACACCACAGTGGATACACCTAGACAGCAGAGTTGGGGCAGTATCAGTGAGGCAGAGACAAGTTAGACCTACGGGAGGTGCTGGAAGAGGAGGGAAGGAAGGAGCAGCAGAGTCGCCAGGTCTCCGCCGCCGCCTCAGTCACGCAGCCCTCCATCCTCCACCTGCACATCCTGAAAGCTTGAGCTGCCTGCTGCCTTCCGCACAATGCAGCCACACAGGGCCCCCAGGCCCAAGGCCGTACCTAGTAAAGAAAAGAGAAAGTCTAGCCCTCCTTACACGGGCCAGAGGAAACTCTTCTGCAAACCAAACCCACCTAACGTAAGTTGGTGGGAGTAAAAAGGAAGACTGTCAGTGATGGCCTGAACAGTACCAATTTAAGAGTAATACAACTGTGGAAGTCCAGTTAGAATTTCAGAAGAAATTCGGAAGGCAAGAGCCTGTGCCTTCCCACAGGCTGGTAATGAGTAATCAAGGATGGCCACCTAACAAAACAGTCAGGAAATGCTGCACTTTCCATAACTGCTACCTTAAAACAAGCTTAAAGGCCAGGGGCTTTGGCACCTGCGACTCAAGTGGCTAAGGCGCCAGCCACATACACCTGAGCTGGCGGGTTCGAATCCAGCCCAGGCCTGCCGAACAACAATGACGGCTGCAACCAAAAAAATAGCTGGGCGTTGTAGCAGGCACCTGTAGTCCCAGCTACTTGGGAGGCGGAGGCAGGAGAATCGCTTAAGCCCAGGAGCTGGAGATTGCTGTGAGCTGTGATGCCACAGCACTCTGCCCAGGGTTACAGCTTAAGGCTCTGTCTCAAAAAAAAAAAAAAAAAAAAAAAAGCTCAGAGCCCAGGAAGAAATACTCTAGAACAGTGCTATCCAACGGAACTTGCTGTGATGATGGAAATGTTCTATAGCTCCCTCCATTCTCCATGAGGCTAAATTTAAATTAATAAAATTAAATTAAAATTTCAGTTCTTTAGTTGCACTGGTTGCATTTCAAGTACTCAACAATACGCATGGTTGGTACTATTCTGGACCATGCGGCTCTGAACCCAGCTAACATTTGTCATTTTGTAGAGACGGGTCTCACTGTGTTGTTCAGGCTGTTCTTGAACTCCTGAACTCCAGCGATCCTCCTACATTGGCTCCCAAAGAGCTGAGATTATAGGCCTAAGCCACTGTGCCTAACCAGAAACTTCCTTTCTATGACTGACCGATACTGGACTGTGTGGATAGCACTGGTTTTGCTCATCCATTCATTAGCTGATGGACATTTGGGTTGTTTCCATCTTTTTGTGGAAAAATAATCTATATATTTCCAAATTCATCCCAAGTGGCCAAATATACCTGATATGTGTAAAGAATCCCCTACAGTGGCTCCATTTGTACCATTTGACCAAACTTCTACAGAAACAATATAAAACCATGTGCTCTTTTCAAATGCCATTGAAATCCATTCTATGCATCCAGTAGACATTCTTGTGAATGTTTTGAACATAAAGGGGAACAGAACACGTGCAAAGTGGCTTCAGTGAGGCACTAAATCCAGGTGGGCTTATGAAGTAATGAACAAGCGTGAGGAACAGAACTCCAACCACATGATACTTGGCCATAGTTTTTAAGAGAAAAAGGAGTAAATTACAAAATTTGGGGGAGGGCAGCACCCCTAGCTCAGGGAGTAGGGTACTGGCCACATACATGGAAGCTGGTGGGTTCGAACCCGGCCCAGGGCCAGCTAAAACAATGACAACTGCAACAAAAAAAAATAGCCGGGCGTTGTGGTGGGTTCCTGTACTCCCAGCTACTTGGGAGACTGAGGCAAGAAAATCTCTTACGCCCAAGAGTTTGAGGTTGCTGTGAGCTGTGATGCCACAGCACTCTACTGAGGGTGACATAGGAAGACTCTGTCTCCAAAAAAAAGAAAATATTAAAATAGTCTAAACTTGTTGCCCTGTGATATCAATGGCCACTCACCAAATTATCAAAGTAAGTTATAAGATTCTAAAATACATACAGAAAGTGAATAAATACATTCTACATAAAATACCTACAAGTAAAGCCAGGTGTGGTGGCTCACGCCTGTAATCCTAGCACTCTAGGAGGCCAAGGTGGTCAAATTGCTTGAGTGCAGGAGCTTGAGACCAGCCTGAGCACGAGTGAGACCCCGTGTTGAAAAATAACCAGGTGGTGTGGCAGGTGCCTGTAGTCACAGCTACTTGGGATACTGAGATAACAGGACCACTTGACCCCAAGAGTTTGAGGTTGAGGTTGCTCACAGGTGAGCTATGATGTCATGGCATTCTACCAAGGGTGACAAAGTGAGACTCTGTCTCAAAAAAAAAAAAAAAAATTTATATATGTGTGTATATATATATATATATATATATATATATATATATGGACTAAGGCGCCAGCCCCATAAGCCAGAGGTGGCAGATTCAAACCCAGCCCTGGCCAAAAACTGCAAAAAAAAAAAAAACCCCAAAACACACACACACACACACACACACACACACATATGATTTGCATTAAAAACGTATGGGCTTGGGCGGCGCCTGTGGCTCATCGAATAGAGCCCCACCGGCCCCATATACCGAAGGTGACGGGTTCAAACCCAGCTTCAGCTAAACTGCAAAACAGAAAAATGGCCAGGCGTTGTGGCGGGCGCCTGTAATCCCAGGTACTCGGGAGGCTGAGGCAAGAGGATCGCTTAAGCCCAAGAGTGTGAGGTTGCTGTGAGCTGTGACGCCACAGCACTTTACAGAGGGCAACATAGTGAGACTTTCTCAAAAAATAAGAAGTATGGGCTTTTGGCTGAGCATGGTGGCTCCCTCTGGGAGGACCAGGCACTTGAGCTCAGGAGCTCAGGCCCACATTCTGACTACTGTGAGTATCGCTGCTGATGACGTGCACGCACAAGCGACTGTGTAGACACACGATTTCAGGTTTGGGTACCTACCTAGGGCGGAATAGTTGTGTCGAATAGTAATTCTGTGTTTGACTTTGTGAGGAACTGCCAGACTGCTTTCCAAAGTGACTGCACCATTTTTATATTCCTTTCAGCACGTATGAAGGTTTTTATTGGTCTACATCCTTGCCAACATTTGTGATTGTCTGACTTTTTGGTTGTAACCACCCTTGTGGACATGAAGTGGTATCCTGATGGTTAATGATGTTTATTGGCCATTTGTGTATCTTCTTTGGAGAAATGTTTATTCAAATCCTTTGCCCATCTTTAAGTTATCTGTCATCATCTTATTGAGTTGTAAGAACTCTTTATACATTCTGAATGCAAGTTCCCTCATCAAGACCCTGTTCTATTAAAAAATATACCAAAAATTGGAAAACAAATATATGATTTTATAAATATTTTCTTCCATTCTGCGGGTGCTAATGTTTTTTAGTAAATTCTCAAAAAAATCTATGTTCCATTTTATCGAGCTCTATACAGTTTTATGATGTTATTTTATGTTTTGTATTAGTTTTGCTTTTCCTTGAAGTATAAAATTTCTCCTCTCCCCTTTTTTTTGAACAAGAGTCTCGCTCTGTCACCCTGGATAGAGCGTAGTGGCATCATCACAGGTCACAGCAACCTCAAACTCCTGGGTTCAATCAATTCTCCTCCCTCAGCCTCCCAAGTAGCTGGGATTACAGGCACATGAGATATGTCTGGCTAATTTTTCTATTTTTTATAGAGAGTCTCACTCTTGCTGGTCTCAAACTCCTGACCTCAAGCAATGTTAGGTTGCATGAAGAAAGGCTGTATGTTTCTCTGACACTGAAAAAAGGAACGTCTGTACTAAATTTGGTCAAAATTAACTTACAAAAGTGAAAATGATAAAGTAGGAACTCCAAATTGTAGTGAACCAATAAAGGAGACTAACTGTAAAAGTTACAGATCAATAAACTCTGAAGGGAGCTCATTCTCCACACTTTGATCTTTTCCTGAAAATGACTTCTTGCTCATATGTTTGAAATTATAGAAGCGTTCTATTTAAAACAAGAAATTTCTTGGTTTTACTATGAAGTTGATCATTTTTTCCATTTGCAGGTTTTGCCTATTTCTCACAAACTGACAAAAACTAACAAAAATGAAGAAATTAGAACCTTTTGAGTTTGGCATCTTATAGATCCATTTGTTAAAAACTGAGAAAAAGCTCGGTGCCTGTAGCTCAGCGACTAGGGTGCTAGCCACATACACAGGAGCTGGTGGGTTCGAAACCAGCTAGGACCTGCCGAACAATGACAACTATAACACCAAAAACCAGCCAGGTGTTGTAGCAGGCACCTGTAGTCCCAGATACTCGGGAGGGCCCAAGAGTTTGAGGTTGCTGTGAGCTGTAACGCACTGTGTTACAGCTGTGCTGTGAGCACTCTACCCAGGGCAACAACTCGCGACTCTGTCTCAAAAAAAAAAAAAATAAAATAAAAACTGAGAAAACTTCAAAGTACTACAAGTAATAGAGTTATTATTAAAACAGTAATTTAAGTTTAATATGCCAAACATAACTTAGTGAGTAAATTAATTTTATAACCTTTTTAAAAGTGAATGTTATATATATTCTAATGTTACCAAAACCTTCCCCCTTCAAAGCTTATGTTTTGTTTTGTTTTTATAAAACTAAACTCTATAGTAAAACTTTTATTCTCTTAATAAGTCACTTTTATTCTATCAAATACTCACATTTTTATGAGGTCAAAACTATTTTTAAAAAGTATTTAAAACTTTCTTTTCCCCTTCGACTTTCCTGTCCTCTACAAAATAAACATGTCTAACCACATACCAACTGATGCCTCTGTCCTGTTAGGCTGGAACCCTGGTCTCTGAAGACCCAAACCATCAGAAAGGAGCTCTGGGGAAAGGACCGGTCCCCAGGCAGTCTCGGACGGTGAGCCAGGCAGCACCCACCTGTAGCCCACCTTGCGGGCATAGTGCAGGCAGTTCTCCTTCACATGAGTCTGGAAGTAGGCAGAGCGGCAGAGGACCCCACACTCCGGGCAGCAGTAGGGGGACTTGTGCGCGTGGATCCGCTGATGGGCACAGAAACTGCACTGGTTGGGCAGCAGCATCTGGCACACCTGGCAGGTCTAGGAGAGAACACGGAAAGAGCAGATGACACAGGGGCCACCAGGCAGTGGGTCTCCATGGAGAGCTGTCTGACTTCCCAGGACATGGGTCAGGACAGCCCCCTTTCTCAACCAACCACTCATTCTTCTAACTTTCCTAGGACACTTCTGACACTCGAGACATCATTAAAAGTGTTGATACAGGCCAGGTGTGGTGGCTCACGCCTGTAATCCCAGTACTACTCTGGGAGGCCAAGGCAGGTGGATTGCCGGAGCTCAGGGGTTCAACACCAGCCTGAGCCAGAGTTAGACACTGTGGCAGGCACCTGTAGTCCCAGCTACTCGGGAGGCTGAGGCAAGAGGATCATTTAAGCCCAAGAGTTTGAGGTTGCTGTGAGCTAAGACACCACAGCCCTCTACCAAGGGTGAGAGTGAAACACAGACTCAGGAAAAAAACAACAATCCATCCTTGTGTAGAGTGGTGGATTTGAAGAGAAATGAAACAAGATAGCCACAAGCTAGTAATTGATAAGAAGGGTTCATTACACCATTTTTTCCACTTCCAAATATGTTCGAAATATTCCATAAAACGTTTTTGTTGTAAGTGTCTCCTTCGGTGCAGAACAGCACAGGCAGCCTGCTACCTTTTGTATAAGCGAGGGGGATGATATCGCTCGCTCGCTCTCTCTCACACACACACACACATTTGCTAATAAACAAAAAAAATCAATAGAAATGTTAACCTCTGGGGGCAGTACATTGAGCTCCACAGAGACAGCACCAGGGCAAGTGAGAGCTGGACAGGCCCTGGGCCACTCTGTGCCTCGCTGAGGAAAAATACCTAAACGTGGGCAAAGGAGATTCTCAGAAGCCGAGAGGCAAAATGTCATCACGTGCATTCTTTGTGCAAACTTGTCGGGAGGAGCACAAGAAGCACCCAGATGCTTCAGTCAACTTCTCAGAGTTTTCTAAGAAGTGCTCAGAGAGGTGGAAGACGATGTCTGCTAAAGAGAAAGGAAAATTTGAAGATATGGCAAAGGCGGACAAGGCCCGTTATGAAAGAGAAATGAAAACCTATATCCCTCCTAAAGAGGAAACAAAAAAGAAGTTCAAGGATCCCACTGCACCCAAGAGGCCTCCTTCGGCCTTTTTCTTGTTCTGTTCTGAGTATCGCCCAAAAATCAAAGGAGAACATCCCGGCCTATCCATTGGTGATGTTGCAAAGAAGCT